>MU394177.1:0-28454 GCA_022578605.1 Camillea tinctor
ATTATTATTATTATTATTATTATTATTATTATTATTATTATTATTATTATTATTATTATTATTATTATTATTATTATTATTATTATTATTATATATTTAAAATATATATTATTTAATGTTTTTTATTTTATAGTACTTTTTATTGCTAACTTATCGCTAACATGTACACAACCAATAAAAAAATTTTACGCTTTTCCTATTTTAGAAATAGTTTTGCTCAATTGGCGGAGTTGCACTTACAGGCCTCCGTAAAGGCGATTCTCCGGATTTTGGGGTTTATTTGAAAGCGGCGAACGTCATTCGTAGGGAGCGGGTTTTACCTCCATGGCCTACCCCACGCGCATATTCCCCCAAGCCGAGGATTACCGATGCTTTAACCCGCCCAGGACCTTAAAAGTTCCGCCTCACCGGTAGGTACTAGGTACCTACATTTAAACCTTATGGGGCATCTCTGGATCTTGCATGTCTGGTACAACGGAACAAGGGAATGCAAACATGTCACAAGGTCCTCTTACATCCCTTGCACGAGTACTTCGTACAACTTCCTAAAATAGGGGGAAATGCTTTGGAATGCTTTAGAACCTCAACCCTTATTGAATCTATATTGATATATATCTGCCATAACCTATAGAGCAACCGGTAATAATGCTAATAGCATGATGGTATTGAAAAGAGTCCAATTTAGCTAATGCATTAAGAGCGTCTGTGATCTATAAAATATGAGACTGAAAAACTCAGCCGGCACGTCTACTCTATGTAACATCTAGGGAGTTCCCATGATGTTCGTTCACAGTTTAATTAACTCCTCCTCTTCGTGGCTTCAGTAGCATATCGAATATGTGCATGGTAGTGATACGAACCTCAGCTGTTTAGTTCGATGCGACAAGCCTAGCCTCAGCCGAATCTTTCTCCCGCTCTTTGGCCGCCTGTATCTCTGCCTGGGAAGCATTGTGCTGGACGTGTAATTGATTGAGGGGGTTCTCTGGACTCTTCTTGAACTCTTTCCTGATCTGCTCCTGCTTCTGGCTCAGACGTAGATGTTTTCCAGACCCGTCGTGTGACATCTCTATAAGTCGCCTTTCCTCGAAGGCGGCATATGCGGCCTTGACTCTCCTTTCGGCATGCTTGTCGACCTTGGTATCGGAGGGTATATCCAATCCAAGCAGGTCGATGGCGTCGGTGATATTTCGAGCCGATCCTTCTTGAAGTTTGTTATCGTTCAGATCAAGTTGTTCAAGTGCATCTCCCAAGCCTCGACCAGTCTTCTTAACAGCAGTCTTTTTGTTCTTTGGGGCCGCACGACTCGGCTGGGTCTTCTCTTCGTCGGCAAGGAGGGTATCTCGTTCGGCTTTCTTTCGAGCTTGTTCAGCCTTTTTCGCGGCCTCTGCTTCTCTGCGCTGGCGTTAGTATCACATCTGCTTGAATCCGATGTATGGTTTCCATCCTTGCTAATTCACCTGATTGACAAGATGCGAGTCCTAAAATAATCAAGGAGAAATGGAAAACTCAATCGCATCACTAAGTTCCAAAGAACTTGCGATGTAATCACAATTATCGTAGATGCGAAAGGAGAGCCACAGATAAAACAGGGGGTAATTACTTTTTGGAGTTATTCTTAGCGCCCTTCGACCATTCTGCATCTTCGACCGCGGCCTTCTTTGCGGTTTCGGTGGCAGCCTTGTTAGCAGCGGCCTCGGCCTTTCGAGCCTGACCGGCGGCCTTTTTGCTGTTGTCGACCCCCTTTTTTCCTGCCATAGTATCAATTTATAGAGGTACCGTATAGAGGTAGAGAACAGTTAGATATAACGTTCGGGTTTAGTTAGAGTAAAAGTATGAGACGGACGTGTGAGTGATAACGACGAGACGAGCACGCATGAGAAATATACGTTATGATTTGCCTCCTCCGGCGCGGGGCTCTCTACCCAACATGACTAAAGGATTGGTCCTCACATACGGCGAGATGGGGCTAGAGTGCGGAACTACTACGTAAGGTGGCTCAAGGTAGGAAAATCTAGTGTAGGCAGGTGGAGCTGGCTTTCTATAATATTGCGATATAGAGCCACGGACAGACGCAGCTAAGTCTATTGATGAAACTACAAATATGTACAATCCAATGGACTTATGAGCCTAGTCATGTAAGCGCCTGTTCTCTAGTACATACATACTAAAATTTCAAGATTGGTTTTACAATTTGTTAAGTACAAAAGCATTTTCTGATCGGGAGGGTTGTTATTTAACGCTGCTATGGGTCAAGTCTTTCAGCTACCAATACTAATACTTGCCGTGTATAAATTAACCCACTCGACAAGACTAGCGGTGGGGAACTCCTGCGCCTAATAAGTTGTCCAAACTTACATTGATATCAATAATTAAGACCATAACTTAGACTTACATAACTGCTATAATCTATATATACTAGACCCGTCTCCAACGTTTGGCTTGAGACACAGGACATATTATTAAGAATCCGGTTGATTGATGTTGACGTATTTAGAGACCAAAGATCACATGCAATAGAGATCAGGTAGTATGTCTTCTTCAGGGGCATACATGACTTTGACAAGTTCTTGGCACACAAGGGTGGGGGAAGCTCTATAACCTGGTTGAGATGCAGAAACATATCAGCGAAAGAAAGACGAGATCATCTTGTTCCTATTCCCAAATTGGTATATTGTTGGTTGGGAGCTGCATGAAGCTCTCTGTTCGATCTGTAGATTGGCCCCCCGAGTCCTCAGCCGCCATGCTTATGCTTCGAGAAGCCAGTAAGGAAAGCGATTGGTTACCGGCAGCATAGCCCCGGCGCTTCGCCGTGAGACCACTCCCACGGCCTTAAGTGATAAAATGGCTTCATATCCCAAGGCTCCTTGATCTATAATCCTATTAGTTTTTATCATATCGGATGATTACATACGTAATATATAATGAAGCCTTACTCTGCAGTTAAAGCATTCAAGACAACAGTTCTATCCAAGGTACACTCATCACAGTCGGTCGAGGACTACCAAGGACCTCACAGATCACCGGCGTACCCTTACCGAAAGCTAGGTGATAACGATATTCGACTACTCAAGATTGTACCGGGAAAATACGATGACCAGATTGAGTGTCTTCTTGATCAGGTCCCTTTGGACTCTGACCCTCACTTCTACAGTATATCCTATGCCTGGGGAAATGCGTCCAAAACCATGCCAATACTGCTAGAAGGCCGGCCATTCGACATCACTATTAATCTCTATGCAGCATTGCATCAGATGAGGGCACTTGAGAATGAGATGGAGTATTTGTATACCTACATCTGGGTTGATGCTATCTGCATCAACCAGCAAGATATTGAGGAAAGGTCACGACAAGTACCCCGAATAGCAGACATCTACGCCCAAAGTATTCAAGTCATCATATGGCTAGGTGCCAACGGCCCAGCAGCAAATAGGCTCCGAAAAAGGGTGTCTCAGAAGGCAGATTTAGTATGGTATTCCGATATTTCACCAATCCGACTGTTCCAAGGGGCTTGGTCAGCCCGTCATAAGCCCTCTAAAGATGCCACTATCTCGCAACTGTTTCGAACCGCCGAAAAGTATTGGCAACAATTTATTTATTCCGAGGAAGATGAGAGTACTATTCTCCGAGATGTCCTTGGGCGGTCTTGTAGTCTGGTGGACCATGGTGTGTTAACTCTTATGAATCAGCCATGGTTTCTAAGGGCTTGGACACTACAAGAGCCTTGTTTAAACTCTCTGGAACCTCTGGTTCATGCGGGCCGCCATTCCATCGAACTCAATCGTTTATATGCGTTCTTAAAGGCTTATGTGGAGGAATATAGACATGTATCTCTGACAAAGGGAATCTTGAGACTAGTCGGCCTATACCAGATACGAGAAGAGTGCCGTCGACAAAGGGTGAACTTGGAGGATCCTACTCGAAAGGCCAAGACCCCATCAGAGGACTTGGCTAAGTGCTTCATGCGGATCCTAGAGCTGGCGGGTGACATGGAGTCCAGGGACCCAGCCGATCAGATTTACGGTATCTTGGGCCTCGTTCAAGCATGTACAGGCCGAGAGCTACCCTCAGAATTAACACCCGACTACAGCATACCTTATGAAACCGTATATTGGAACTATAGCGCCTTCATCTTCGAGCACTGTGGTGATCTGAGATTATTCAGCTGCCGCCAACAAAATTTGCCAAACGTGCCGTCATGGGTACCAGATTTCCGTCATCTCAGAGTTCGAATTTCACATCGGACAAATTCCCCTTTGGTATCTATTTCGTCAGATAAGAGAGAATTGGAACTTCAAGGGCGGAAGCTAGGTGTCATACTTGACTACATTGACGGGTGCTCGTTGGATGAAATTGAACCTGACAAGCTGAATATCCCAGAGGCTTTTTCTCAACGCCTCAAGCTTATACAAGATAGAATCTTGAGCCGCTCTTCCGAGTTAAGGGAAATAGCACAGGAAGAAATTCTGAATACCTGGATGGGTTGCACTCGCAGGCTCTTCGCCAGCGAACTTGAATCATTCTGGCAGGCTTACTGTCGTCTTATGGCGAACCCTGGCCCTGCAAAACGATCGCGGACTGAAACAGAGACAGAAATGTACGAAATACACTCAAGGGAGCTTGTAATTGCTTCTGAGGCTAGCAACCCTATAATCCTTCTTAAAGATGGATCCATAGTCTGTGTGAAAAGGACGGATATCCAAATAGAGCCAGAAGATATCTTGTGCTCTTTTAAGGGGTCGAAACTTCCAAGTCTGGTCCGTCTTTCTGGCGACAAGTACATATTCCTTAGCCAATGCGAAATTAGAGGCGGGATGCTGGAGCCGCAAGAATTCGATGACGATTTCTGGGCTGAAACAGAAAGCCATCCATTTTTTTTGGTATAACCACTCGAAATACAGGATGTTCAAGGGGGCGACGGTATATTTTCAGAATACACAATAGGATTTTTGACAACCGATGAAGAATAATCTATTCAAACTATCAAGTGGTTCCCTGTCATTTTGAAGGTAGGATATGGCAGTTAGATACAATATCACTCTTCAAACCTACAATAAGTAGTTATTTATAGGTACCCAGGTAGATATGCTAGCATCTGATTAGGTAGAGCCTATATCGCTGCTTACATCCAATTCTAATATATAGGTATATAGATTAGGTAGTTCGATAGATATAAAATTGTAAGGAAGCTGTCACGAGACTAAACGATCCATGGGGGCCCGCGTATACTTACGAGGGACCTTATGATAATACAGTTTCTCTGTCTAGGTAGTTAGTTCATTTCTGTATGTCACCTTCTGGCATCTCGTTACGTAGGTCTATACTAGACACCACAATTATCTTTGACTATATTCATTTATCATCTCTAGGTCCCCACTATCTTGCGCATATCCTGAAAGCCTACATACAGCACATTTGAACGCATATTCTTTTATTCAACGAGCGGTACAGACATGCTTAACATGTACATAATAACTTTAGCTGGCACTGACATAGAGCACCCCAACAGACAGAAGCATAGCTACCCTTGACTACATTTCATAAACACTTAACTTACCTAGGTACCTACCTAATTTGCTTCCAAGACCCAGTAGCAAAACGCAGAGACTTAACAGACCGAACTACCCTACCTACACCCAAACTCCGTTCCACCCCATCCCGTCTTCCCACCTCCCCCCTTTCCCCTATCTTTAACCGAAAAGAAATTCCAAAGCAGGGAAACATATAAACTAAGTCAATTTCCGTCCCCTAAGTATATCCCAGTTGTCCCCTACGCCGTGAGTAATCCGTATTACCATATAAACTCATGACTATACCCCCTTCCTCTCTCTCGCTCTTTTTCATAAAACTCACAACTAGGACAATACAATGAACAGCGAAAAGAACGGAGAAAAAAAAAGATAACAGCAGAAAGATTTTTTTTTCTTGGTCAGAACCATCTCTCCTCCCCCTCCCTACCCTAATCCGTACAAGAAAGATGTCTTCTCTAGCTAAGAACTCCCCAACACCCGGCTTGATTGCCCTAGAATCCGTTCTCCGCGTCTGTCTTCTATATAGACTTTCCCCCTTACCCCCCTTTTTGGATATCACCGACCAGTTATCCCAATTAGTCAGCCCTTTGATCGTGATCAAGTCCCTTTCCTTCTTTCCCTCTCGTTTTTATCTTTACTCCACCCATCCATTTGTTACAAGACATTACGAGCGGTAGTCATCAACCCTACCTGTCCCTCCTCTGTTATCATCCCCACCTTCCGCCGCCTATTCTGTGCGTCTTTAACTCCATCTTGCCCCTTCACTCGTCATCTCAAAATAGCAGCAGCAGCGGCAATCATCGTCGAGCCGCTTACCAAATCAATAGGGGAAAAAAAAGAGGACAAAATCAAAAGGAAAAAGAAAATCGCGAATCCCAAGTTTTCCGTATCGTATAACTCATCTCCCTACACAATAACTCCCCCCTTTGATCTAATCCGGTAAATTCTCCCTTCCTCCTCCCTATACATCTTCCCGGAAAATCGACCTCCGCTCCGCATGTACCGACGTCGGGCTCTCCCCCACCACATGGCCATTCTTATGCGTCGCCGACGCCGATGTCGTATTCGTATCCACGATGGGCCTCGGGCTGACGCCGCGCAGGTTACTCGGCTCGGCGGCGTCGTCATCGAACGGGTTCAAGTGCGGTGGCGCGCCGACTCCGGGCGCGCGGCTCATGGTGCGGCCGCGCTCCTCGGCGGGGATGTTCATGTCGTAGCCGCTGCCCGCGTACGCGCCGCCGCGGTAGCCCAGCTCCTGCTCCTCGTAGTACCCCCCCGAACCGTATACGTCGGCCTCGGCGTGCACGCGCGTGTCCCAGGCGTCGTCCGGGTCGAGGGGCCCGAACCCCGAGTTCGAGCGCGCTCCTCCCCCGCCGCCGCCGCGCGAGGGGTTCTCGTAGGCGCCTGCTGCGGACCGGGGGTTGCCCCCGCGCCGGCGCAGCTTGTCGTTGATCCAGCCGCGGATGCCGCCCGGGGCGGGCTGCGGGGGTCCGTAGGGGTCTGGGTCAGAGCGCGCGAAGGGGTTGTAGGATGATAAGGGTGGGGAGGGGAGCTGTGGTGCGAGGTGTTAGTTTAATTGGGGGTTGGACTTGGCTGCTTCGGTGCTTTTGCTGGTGGAGGTGGAGCATTCAGGCATAGTTTGGTAGTGGGGGGAGGGGGAAGAGGGGAGAACAGGAAGGCTGTGTCATGGCTATCGTGGGCTGAAGTCAAGGACCTCGGGCTACTCGGGATGGGGATAGCTAGGTGGGTTATGGAGGGAGCCAGGTAGGGTATGAGAGTGAGACACACAGCACGATGCATGATGTGAGGTGAGGTTAAGGAGATGTGAGAGACTTACGCCTAGACGCCGTGCGCGCAGCTGAGTGAAGACGATCCATCCGATGGCAGCAATGGCCAGTAGGACGAACAAGATGATGAAGAAGGTCCCGACAGGGCTAACCATCTTTACGTATGTGTTGTGTTCTGTGGTCGAACGAACGAACGAATGAACGAACGAACGTGCCAGATTCGGGATCTACGTGTTGCGTGTTGCGTGTTGCGTGTTGCGTGTTGCGCGTGCGTAGGTGTGTAGGTGTGTAGGGGCTGTGGATGTCGATGTGGGATGTTGGTGTGTGTATGTGGATGCGGATGCGGATTGATGTTAGTCGAAAAAGAAGAGAAGGGTAGATCTCGGGATCAACCTTGCTATGGCTTTGCTGTTAACAAGGGGAATAGAGTTTGAGTATGTGGGGTACCATGTATCTAGTGACACGAGACTTGTCGTCAGTCAATCTGACTTTAGGTACATGGAAATAAGTAAAATGTGTGTGTGTGTGTGTGTGTGTGTGTGTGTGCAGTTGAAAGTTGAGGCTGATGACCGAAACTTACATACCTACCTAGGTACATACATAAGTAGTAGGTTACCTAAAAACACCCACCGAATTAATTCCCCCATTTCGTTGTTCTGTTTTTAGGCTCTTCGTGACATAAAACCCGCTAACCTTTCAAGTGCCTTCCTTAACTAGTCACCTCCACGCACGGACCACGGACAGGGTTCTCTCACCTTACACTAGGTACCTAGTCCTGCTAGTGTAGGTAAATCCCCCGCCAGCAGCCGGGGAAAGCTTGTCAGATCAATTGCAGCTGGTCGATTAACAGGAAACTGTGACGTTACACAGCAACCAGGATACATACCTAGGAACCTACTAAAAAAGCGCAGCAGGGTTAAAGATAGCGTAAAGTGTATGCAGTTAAGTAACTAACCTAGACGACCCCCACTATGCACAATACTACAGCTCTAGTTATGGAATTTCTGACCGTTGGCCGACCAAGCCATCTTGTCTCACTTAGAGCACCTATCAAAACCACGAACTCCCCCTATCTGGCTCTGTATGTCTTACTTATACCTTTCTAAAAGAGCCATTTCTTTTCTTATTCTAACGAAGCGCAGTTTAGCTAGACGGTGGTCAGGCATAAATGCAATTCTGCCTTACCTGATAAATAACGGGTCGTCTCTAGCATGTATATGTAAAGAGAAAATCAGGAAAAGGCAACCGGCATAGCCGTTGTTGGATGCATTTCCGTTGCATGGTTTCTATCCCCCTAGCCTTACCCATTACCTCCCTTCTCTTTTCTCCTCTTTCTGACGGGGTAAACCTGATGAAGATCTCGGAAGGACCAGGGATTAAGGACCGTTAAAACTTCTAGAACTGTGGCTTTCTACTTGTGATTTGCTAAACTTGTGCAGCAATTGTCTCAGTATCAAATGACATTATCATCACCACCATCATCCTATAATCAACCTCGTCTCCTCTTTGAGGATAAGTAGTGTACCTCTATTCTAAATCTAGTAAACTAATAATGTACCAAGATCGTCTATAATGCTTTTTCTGTACATATATGCAAGTGCGCATGGCTTGCGCACATGATCACTCGTAACACAGGTCCCAGCTCCCGCCGCTGCTGGCGAACGTGAGGCTATCCACAAAGCGGGACACCGTGCAGCGGCCCTCCTCGTCTGCGCCGCAGTTCTGCAAAGGGATCACTCTGTCGTTGATCAACACCCGCACTAGCTCCTCGTCCTGCCCCGTGCACGACAGCTTCTCTACGTACATCCTCGCCGCGAACGGGACCACCCAGCTAGCCGAGAAGCCCTTGGTCTCCTCCGCGCTCTGCCGCGTGGTCTTGGACAGTTCCTCCGTCGTGTTGTAGAGACCCATGGCTGCGAACATGGTGACCATGTCCCTGTCGTGACTGAAGTCCGCGTAGAGCACGCTGTCCAAGGGGAAGGTCGCGTTGGAGCTGTCTAGGGTCGTGTTGGTCGTGGTGTGGTCCACTACCGGCTGGCTGGTGAGTCTCGCGATCAGCTCGTTAACGAACCCGACACCTTGCGTCGGCCCTAATGCATCCCGTTCGGCATAGCTTGCGTCGCGGTACCACATGCCCAAGGTCTGATAGTAGTCGTAGTCATTCCACTCTTCCACGGTGAAGAGGTTGCAAAAGGGGGAAAGCTGGCCCTGCGGATCAGCAACCGTGTTGAACGGACACAGGTCCATCAGGTAAATGATATCTTGGCTGGTCAGGTTGGCCCCCGCGAGATTCTCGTTGACCCTCGCGGTAATGTTTGGTGTGAATATGTCGGCCCAAGCATCCTGTGCTTCTTTCCCGTAATCCGTGCCATCCTTAAACGCGGTACATGTATCAGCGCTGAGCGTGTTGTTGGAGGTACTGCCCTCGGGGATGACCAAGATATCGTATGGGTAAGCCTCGGGCGATTTTGTATTATTGTCTGACAACCGCGCCTGGTGAAACCCTTGGGTCCAATTGCGTGCGGATTCAACGACACGCTCTTGGCCGGCACTTCGTACAAAGGGCGAGATGGTCTTAGCGAGCTTTTCGTATCGCTGGTAGAACTTGATACCCGAGTTAATCAGCTGTTGCTGTCCAAAGACAGTCAGCTGGTCCGCACCGAGGGTATACTCGTAGTCCTTGATGAACTCATAGCCCTTGGGGTACTCGGTCACGTTGCTGTGGATCTGGTCTATGAGGGCAGCGTAGCTCGTCGTCTTGCCCGCCGTAGGATCACGGGCCCCGTGGCGCGAGAGGACTTGCGCAAACGTTATCTCACATTCTCCTGCGAGGGAGGCAGATATGGTCGAGGGTACGGTAAAGAAGGGCGAATACTGTCCCCAGGAGTGAGAGATGTCAGTTTCACACTGGAAACCCGCCTCTACCGCATCGCAGGAATCGGCAGCGTTGGCCCGCCTAGAGAGACTATGGTTAATCATGCATGCTCTCTTTCTCTCTCTCTCCCCCAATAACTTGAAATAATCTCGGATATCTTCTTACCTCAGGTTGGCCAAGAAAAGAGCGGCGGCTGTTAGAAGCATGGCTGCAAGCGTAACTTTGATAAGTGCCCGGTGACGTGAAGCCCAAACTCTACTTCGTCTGTCTAATTCGGCTTGGCTGACGTTCTCGGGGAGAGCTGTGTATTGGCCATGAGGGCTCTTCTTGACGAAGGCCGACATTTTATCCCTCAAACCAGCAAGGGCCATGGCCGTAACAGTTGCACGAGTCAATAATACAACTCGGATGCTATACCTACATCGGGGTAAGTGGAAATGTAAATGGAGATGAAATGAAATGAAAGGAGATGTTCCCGTCGATTCACCCTGCCACGTAGGGGAGTCGACCCATAATTTCTCGTGTGCTCGGGCCTCACAGGTGACGACGACCATTATCGGTCCGTCAGTTTGGGTCCGTGGCATGGAGCGGCATGGAGCGGCACGGAGCGTGCACTGGAAGTAGTCTGGTAGTGTAGGATCGTGCTTACAACTGGTGGCATGAATGACAAAACTATAGTCAAGGTTTCACGATGATCTGGTCCACTATATAACAATGCGATAGAGCTCACTCCTATATGTCAAATCATTTGCTCTTCCCTATATATATGTAGATTATTAACCATATTATTAACCTGATCGATTTCCCCCTATCACCTAGCCATGCTCTCTCATAATTTCGAGTTTTGAGATAGGGGTAGCTCATGCCTGAGTCATGCATCGAGCGATTCCGAGAAGAAAAGAAGAAGAAGAAGAAGAAGAAAGGTGTATCTCCCGCCGGTCTATATTCCCAGGCATCCCGAACCAGATCCTGCCTTAGATGCTTCCCGGTATCCATCTATCAATCCCAATCATATATCATAAACATCCCCTAAATGACATCCAGCAATTACGTGGTATCATGGTATCATAGAATGTTATACTACAAAATAAAATTAAAACAGTTAAACTGCGACGCCGACGCTTCTTCGTGGTGGGAGGATAACCGGCTCCCGGAGCCCAAATGCGAGTTCAATTGGCGGTCTGGCCGGCGCCTTGAGAGTCGCAGAGCTACTAGGTGACAGGCTCGTAGGCAGTGTCTCTTCTTCCTCGTTGCTCCAGTCGGATACGGTAGTTTCGCTATCAAAGCTGCACCGTTGACTTTGGTCCGGGTCGGCGACCTGGTAGAAGCCCTCGGCACCGGTGACCGGCCTGGGTGCATTGGTGAGGGAATCGAGGCTAATATCGCGTCTGTGATGCTCTTCGCTAGGGAAAAGCCACGCGGAAACATGAGAGAATGACTTCTTTTTGCGCAGAGGTGGGCGTAGCCGGAGGGGTAGCGGTGGTGGGGGAACGTGCCCTTGAATTTTCCGAGACGAATTAGCCTGGTAGGGTCCACGGGCGTGAAGCCGGGATGGCGCGGTTTGCGGCCGATCGACGCCGAGACGCTCGCTGAATGACGGAGCATTAGGCGGGAGTGCTGGGATTTCAGGCATAGGCTCCATTTCTGATAATTATTAATTAAAAAAACGACTTCGAAAATAGTCCGATGCCATGAAATCTCTTACCTGAAGGCCCATATGCGGTAGATGGTCTGCTACTAATATATATGCTCTGCCTCTCAATAACGTCGTCAATCTGTTCCTGTAATTTGTCCCTTTCCATCATGGCATTGGCTACTCTCTCGACCAGATCCTCCATCATGGGCGTTGCCTTTTGCGGTGACGTCTGCGCGCGGACTCTCGCAGGCGGTGGCCGTTGCGGAGTGCTCACACCCGAATCGGGAGAGTCAAAAATTGATCCACCGTTGTTGACTGGCCGCCGCGGGATGTGGAAAGACATGGGGGAATAGCTGCGTTGATGGGCCACCGAAGGGCTATCATCGCTGCTGTTAGAAATAGTGTAGGCACGCGGAGGGGGCGTGACGGGTGGACTGGGATAATCGAAGCGAGGGAGCATAGGAGAGAGCTTCTCTTCGGTAATATATAAGTTTAATTCGAGAGGATGGAACGAAGCAGGCCTGGGTCCAGCTTGGAGTAGACTGTAATCAGGAAAAAAAGATTCTGAATGCAAATGTTGGAAATTCGTAGGGGCAGATATTTGCGGCCTGCGCGACGCCGACGAAGTATCCGACAATAACAATCGCTTCTTCACATAGCTACCCCATCCAGACCCTCGCCTTTTTCTCGGAGCCCGCTCCCGCTTAGGAGCCTCCATGGTAGACTTCAACGGTGCCGCAGGAGGCGGTTGAAAAAACGAAGGCTCATCATGAATGACAACGAACGACTTTTGGGTACCTATGTCGGTTAGAATATGCTACCCCAACTTATATGGGGACCCTCAGTAGGTAAGCTCACTATATAAGTAATGCGGCTTCTCATCATAGTGAGAAGTCACGGGGTTACAGCACTGAGAGACCCAGTGGGACCATGAATTAAACATCCCACCAAGTACTTTCATGGTGGTGACTTCATGTCGAGAAGACGGGAAAAGGGCAAACGGCCAGCGGTTGGGGGGAGATAAAGGGCACGCGGGATAGACATGGTGGTCATGAGGGCATAGATATTATATTGCCTTTATGAAAGAAAAATAAAAGGAAAAAATAGAGACAGAGAGAGAGCAAGGGATTACCTTATTCAGTTGGTATTAGGCTCAAACCAGGCAAAGCAGCTGAGCAAAGACTGGCAACTGGGCCTTCACATTAAAGATGGGAAAGCGTCGACGGTTTAGATGCAGGACGTCCGGAACTTTGATAGGCTGCATACTCCAAATCGTGGGCCAGTCGGCGCTTACGGACCGGGGTGTAGGAGAGGAGTCGGATGGCTGGCGGCACACCACCAGATTGCAGGACCCCACCATCTGTAAGATGAACGGTGCTGTACAGCCAGTCTTTTGTCTTAGAATTCCTTGGTTCGTGTTTCCTCTAGAAGGGCTTAGTAGCCCACCCTCTCGATGTTTTGAGATGACCTTGCCACAGGCTGCCGAGAGGGGTGTCTCGTGGCCTTCCAAATTGGCCTTCGCGTGTAGCAGCTAAGGTCTTCCGTCATGGAGTGCGTCGAAGCATGTCTCTCGTCATCCCCGGAGCAGACGGTTCGAGTGGCTGACATGGCATTTTGGACTTGTACCCAGGCGTAGGGTTCGTCCGAGAATAAACGGTACCAGACCCCATTGTGGAATCTTGCGCACATCGAATGTTTCCACTTGGTAACATGTTCGGGGGCGAGGGCCATCGAGAGGGCAGCAGCATGAGAAGGGAAGCAGAATTAGAAGCAAAGGCCCGCCAAGGATAGGCCAGGGTAGGTCAGGGTAGGTCAGAGTAGGACGGAACTATACAGCTAAAGATTTTCCTGAGGCACAACATGGGAAATCCGTATGCCTCAAGATGGCCGGCCAGAACATACTCATGAAACCTCGACATTGATTCGATGGAAAGTTTGTTGTCATCGGTGTCGCCTTTTGGTTTCTATTAATACGGACCGGCCCACGCGAAAAAGGCAGGGCAAGGCATTACGGGCTCTGATTGTTCTATCCTACAACTTGGGTTAGAAATGGGTGTATGTATGCGTGAAGGATAAAAATCTGCCTTCGTTAAAATGTTGTTGCGACTATCAAGCTGAGACATCACATGGGATCAAACGACAACTCATTTTTGAAGGGGTGTGTAGTAATAATTATGATGATGATTTATGATGATGATTTATGATGAATGACTATTTTTTTTTTCAATTCCCGTAAAAAGGGATGGACTGGACAACGAGGATTCGTTGATTTGTGTTGTATTGCTGAAGAGAACAATTGAAAATGCGTTTGCATTGGTGGAAAGGTATTGGATTGGATATTTTACATATGGTCTGTGCACTCACTTAACTTTAGTGTGGTGTTCCATACGGGCAGATTTGGGATCAGCCAAATTCTATAGTGGACCTGGAACTTGTCAGCCGGGAAAAGTACGGGTATGGAATAGGTACAGAGTACCTACTTAGCCTGCTTAAGTAATAATGCTAGTTGGTAGTCTCGCAGTTGGCAAGCTGTCCCCTCTAAAAAAAAAAGTTTAGTCCCAAAGTTCCCCAAGGCTGAAGAAAAGACAGATTGTTCGAACCATTTCGTCAGTGCCCACCTATCCAACCAATCCATTCATCCATTCACCTTACACCAAGGACACTTTTATCGTAACACCTAATTCTTTCCCTTTCTTTCCTTCTTCCACTCCCTATCAATACCTGTTTCCTAAGGTCTACTATACTTCTTCATCTTGTAACCCTGTCCATTCTTTTTTTCTCTCTCTCTGCCATACACCATTCTCCCCAAATCAACCATCGTTAATTCCTCAGGCCTTCTTTCTCTCTCACCATGCAGAATCCCAACGGCCCTCCCATCCCGATGGGTATGCCTGGAGGACCAGCCCCGACACCCCAGCAGATTGCTGCCATGCAACAGCAACTGGCCCAGGAAGCCCAGAAACGTGGTATGACTGTGCCGCAGTTTGTCGAGCATCTCAAAGCACAACGTCTAGCACAGCTTCAGCAGTTGCAGCAAATGCAACAACAGCAACAACAGGGAGGACCACAGGGCCCACAACCACAACAGGGGCAGCAGCAACAACAGCAACAGCAACAACCGCCCCAAGGAGGACAGGGTAATCGTCAAGGTGTAGCTCAGGGACAGCCTCAACCCATCCGCCCCGGCCCTCCTAATCCCGTCGCTATCGCTCTAGCCAATTTCCTGAGAAGCCAGTCGTTGAAACCACGTACATGTATTCTCAATGGCGAGCGAAAGGATATGTTCAGAGGTTTGTCATCAACACTTTCGGTCAGGTCAGTTTTTATTTACGTACCCATCCAACTAACGCATTGGGCATTAGTCAAGCGCGCACTTCGAGCACTCGTATCCCCGGCCTACGCTAAGGCGCGAGCAAAGAATCCCGCTCTCCCTGAGATCCGGGATCGCGCATCCCTTGAGAACGCCTTTAAGCTACTCCCCATGTCCATGCTCGCGCTACGAGTGAGCAAGATCGACCCTCACGCAGGCCATGATCACGGCAAGAAGGCGAAGCGCATCAAGGGCCTTTGGACCGTCAAAATCGAGCAGCAGCAGGAGGCCCACGATGACATGTATTACGCTTGGCTATACGAGGGAAGTCAGATTATGCGCAAGGTCTATGGTGCTCTCGCCTTGGTCGTGATCTTCCTGGTGGTTCTTTACCCCCTATGGCCTCTGGTCTTGCGACAGGGTGTCTACTATCTCAGCTGGGGGTTCTTGGGTCTCCTCGGTCTCTTCTTCGCCATGGCCATCTTCCGGGTTATCCTATTCTGTATCACGTACTTCGCCGTTCCTCCCGGGTTGTGGCTCTACCCCAACTTGTGGGAAGATGTTTCCTTCATGGACAGTTTCCGCCCTGTCTGGGCTTGGCACGAGGTTTGTTTTCCACCCGGACCGCCGTAAATACCTAGCTAATGTTCCTTTAGACTGCGAAGCCCAAGAAGAAGAAGAAGGCCACCAAGTCGATAAACCCAGAGTCAGCCGCCCACTTTGCCGGAACCACAGGCCATTCTGCTCCCGCCACTGCCACTACGACTGCCACTGAGACTCAGGTCCAGACCTCTCCGCAGCAGAGGGGTGGATACGAGGCCCCGAAGGTCGAAGAGCTCGCCGACGATGAATAATCATGTACAATACGGACAGGACACATTTGCAGCGACTGGCGTTTGGGGAGTCTATAATGCATATCATCAAAAAAAAATAAAAAAGTCTGTATGATAGATAGTATAAAAATGGCTATAATTGTCTCATCACATCGCATTATAGGCCAATAATAGGAGGCTATGCTTTTTCTTTGCCTATATTTTGATAGTTGGCTTCAATTGCTACTATTACTACTAAATTATTGTATGCTCTTGTGTTTGACCAAATCGGTGCTCCCTACTTATCCTATTTCCTCCTCCAAGGTGCTGCTTTTAAACCTCAGAACCCGTAGTCCGCTCGTAATATCGGATTGCACCGGGACTCGTCGCACAGTTAGTAACACTCCCTCCAGAGATATCCGCGTCGACGGGGAGCCCTCGACCGCGCTGCACACGGCCGAAGACGTGGTGGTAGTACCACACCTCGGACAGCACCGTGTACCCGGCGTCGGCGGTGCCACGACCGGCCTCGGTCTCGTTGTACCGGGGGCCGGAGCAGCCGATGTAGGGTAGGCGGCCGAAGGCGCTGGGGCGACGCAGGGCGTCCTGCACGTCAGACAGCGCGTAGGCGGTCGCGTTGGAGGGGATGACGCCGCGGGCGGTGAGCCAGGCCCACGTAGGCAGGTCCCGGTAATAATCGATCACGGTAGCGAAGAAATCAACCACGTCGGCGTGGGGGGTCGCGTTGTACCCCGGCCCGTAGCACTCGACGTCGAAACTGCTGAAGCACGTCGCGTGCTTGGAGAACTCGTGCGCCCAGAGGACGGAGCTAGCCTGCGATTGGCCGGTCCAGAATCTAGGGGGGGGGGTGAGAATGGATGGAGGAAAGGGGGGAGGGGGGGCTAGACGCACTTCTTCATGTAAGCTAGCAAATCCCACTTCGCGAAGGGCTTCAAGAACTCGTCGATGGATACCCCTTTCCACGGCTCTACGGGCGTGCCGCTCGGGGTGCCGGTGGTGGTGTTGGGGTACGGCTCCGGGTCGTATTGGCGGCTATTCACGTGAAACTTGTCAGATCTCTCCCTCATAATGCCGAGTCTAAGAGACTAGTATTATTTATGATCCTTACCTCAAGTCGCAATACTGTGTATAGGATCCTTGAGAGAAAAGTCAGATATTTCCAGCTACTCTTATTCCCAAAACGACCAAGCGTTTCTTTGGCATGTCCTACGAACCATTGCAGAAATCTAGGTAGGTAATAAGAATATTAGCGTTTCTTCCAGGTTCTTCATATAACATGATCGAGATCTCACGGGCTTACCGGGCCACAACCCGTGGATGGTCCACGAATCCTTAGGGAGCACCTGTCCCTCGGACTCAAGCCCTGTGTAGGTGTTCCAGAACTGGGTTTGAAGCTATTTCGATTCGTCCGCCACGAATTTATGGTCAGCCAATGCTAGTTCCATACCCCATATCCCGAGAGATTGGCGATTATGAAAGGGGGAGGGAGCGGGAATCCCCTTACCACCAGACCGCCATACGTCTCTGTACAGCACGTATCAACCAGCCCAGGCTGCGCACCTTCCGAACACGACAGGACCGGCGGCGCTAGAATTGAAGATTAGTATTTGTCTACGAGGCCCAATAGAACAGCTTTAGATCTCTCTTCCTGACGCACCTATAGTGCAGGTGTGATTGGCAGTGCTTAGTCCCGGATACAACCCGGCCAGGGCGCCTGGCAAAAGCAGCGACGCGGCGAGGATGTGTCGCGTAGGAGCAGACATGTTTGGTCGATCTGCGAGATGAATTAAGAGGTCAGAAGACAAACACAGTACAGTACACGACAAGACAGAGCAAGAGTCCAGAGGAAAACCTGTCTATGCGGTTACTCGTTTTATTTTTATTTTATTTTCTTAGCGTCTCGCAGGTTAGTTTATATAGCTTCATCTTGCGCGCGGACCAATCAGCCGGGATAGTCTCCCAGCAAGCAGGAACCTGCAGGGGGGGAGCTGTAGCCCGAAAGGGAAGCTTGGTTGTAATGGGAGACAGGGGTCAGGGGGGTAATAAGGAGAGATCGGCTTTAGGGCGCGGGCAGGGCCAGGGCGGAGAACACATGTCGTCGAGGAAGATCCCCCACCTGGCAGAGATAAGAGCTGTGAGAGGTCAATTGGGCAGAACGGAGGGGGAGGTCTCGGCGCTGCAAAAGCTAAGGCTGTTATATACCTAGGCTATTAACCTAGTAAGTATTCAGCTATACATAACATGGAAAGGGGAGAAAATAAACAGAAAAAAAAAGAGCTATCAAACTTGAATAGGAAGTTGAATTCGAATTTTGAATGGACCACCTAAGTCAAGCCCCCCTTCAAAAATTAAGCCCGGTCAAATTCTACTCTTCTTTTCTAGAACCTAGTCAGCTCGCCTCTATCCCCTTTGGCCGCGGACTGATTCCCAGGTATAGAAGGACCTCCGGATATACGCTAGAAATATATGTATGAATGCATGCATACAGACGATAACATCCAGAACAGAGAAAAGTTGTGGGCCGCGGAGGACTTCGAATAAAAAATGTCGGGCTATTAGAAGAAGCAAGTATGTTTATACTTCCCACCTCTCTGTCTCTCTCCCTCCCATTACACTATTTTTCTGACTAGCCGGGGGTTGTAAGTTGTTATCAAACAGTTCAGCCAAAGATCATTACACGTTCACACTACTCAATAGGTAGACAAGGGACGAAAAGACAGAACTTTATTTCTCCATATCTTTCTTTCATACTCGGGAAACCAGTTTCCAACTAAAAAAAAAAGGAACAACTCGATTTCAACTATAGGTAGGCTCGAAATAGGGGAATGATACAACAAGATATCGATCAACCCATCTTCCCATTGACTACTGTGATGTCACAACTGCTTATAGTAGAAGACCCCGTCTCTCAACCCCCCAGCCGGACTGATAGCATAGGAAGGAATTATGCCGCTTTGGTTAAAGCCAAGTCGGGGACACACCTGCGCGGCCGTGCTCCCCGCCTCCGTATCCATCAACTGACTCTCCTATATTAGCGAAAGACACTCCTTAAAAAAAAGAAGGAGAGGGATAGGGGTAGGGGAGGAGAAAAGAAAGGACATACGAGCAGAACCCTCCCTCTCGTCCGCGCCTCCGCCTCGAGGTACCCCATCAGCGCCCGCGCCGCGCCGCGCCGGCGGTACTTAGGGGTGACGAAGAGCTTCTCGACGACGCCGCGGTGGGCGGCGGTCTCGGCGGCGGGCATGCTCAGGGTGACGACGCCGACGAGCTCGGTGCCCTTGGGGGGCGATCCGGGAGCGGTCTCGTCGAGCAGGAGGCTGATGAGCCGCGTGCCCGCCCCGACCTCGGCGATGGCGTCCTTCCACCAGGCTAGCAGCTTCTCGTGGTGCAGCGGCGGCAGGAACGTCGCGATCACCTGGTCCTGCGAGATGCAGGCCGCGTGCAGGGCGGCGATGTAGGGGATCAGGTGGGCGTGCTCTGTCGGCGAGTAGAAACAGACCATGGGTGTAGACATCCTTTTTGTGATGGTCTTTTGGATGGACCGTGAGGGGCAGAAAGGGGAGAGAGGAAGGGAGGGTTGGGGTGTCGTTAAAAAAGGAGGTTTTGGTGGGAGTGTGTTTTGATGCTGTTGCGTAGCGCAGCAATGATAGCGGTTGTTTAAGTTCGGTATAAGAAGATACCTATCTGTCTGGTCTACCAAACTTGACAATATGGATTCTTCCTTGTCTTGGACACAAGAAGGAAGATGAAGAGGGGAAGGGGAAGGGAAAGGGGAAGGGAAAGGGGAAGGGAAAGGGGAAGGGAAAGGGGAAGGGAAAGACGAGGGAGAGAGACGAAACGAGACTCCTCCTCCTTTGTGTAATGACTTTTTCTTCGGCAGTGGTTAAAAATAATATCAAATACCTAATAAGTAATAGATTGATAATTGATTTATCCAATGATTTCCCATTCTTCTCAAGTAGGTTTAGGTATATTACACTTGAGGACAGATGTCTCGTGTTCCCAAAATAATAATAGTAGTAACCCAAACATACACCAAAAATATAGGGTTAGATATATTGATGTATGTATGGATGGATGGATGCAGCAAAATTGCGTAGTGAGGGGATCTGCGAGAGACGATTCGATTTAGCGGGAACGTCGTTCTATAGAGCCAGCGATCAGCTACTGAAAATGTTCTGTAACCCCGCCCAACGCAAGGAAGTAAATAGCGAGATCTGGGGCAGTTTAAATGTTTTTTTTTTAGTTTTTTTTTTAAGTTGATGTCTATAAAACTTATGTAGGTATGTATGTCATGTCACATGAAATTGATTGATACATACATTGATCTAAGTTAGCACTTAGCCTAGCTCATTACTAAATAGCTTCAAAACGTTATAACGTAAAAATTCTATACCTTACATAAGTCTTAGGTATAGAATCAATCTCTATAATGTCAAACACAATTGATATCAATAGGTTGACTACCTAGGCTAGGATATATACATAGGTTATATCAATACCTATATATTCCATGAAGCACATAATATAGCAAATAGTCTCAATCCAAATTTAAGTCCATCATATAATAATCCGTCAATCCCTATTAGTCGGTTATTTGACACCAGACGTCTAATGTAGGTTAAGTAAAACCATCCCGTCTTTTTAGCCAGAGAAACATTTCTTTATACCTCTTACACATCCCATCACTCAATTGATGCATGACATAGGGCAGTCCCCCGTTCAGCACATGTCATTAATCAACCGCCATGCAACGTCTGCATGCATGCCATGGCTGCCATGCGGGTGCTCGACTCCACGTCGCCAATCACAGAATACCTCTTATACCTCGATGCAACCTTACTGCCCTATCCGTGTTTACGTAACTGCAGCCACATCCCATAGTCTACTCCAACTTCGATACTATAAGGTTCCTGCAGCTCAACATGGCATGATGATTACATACCTACCGTCTCAGTATCTGTGTCGAGTGAGCGTATCTATAGAATGTGACCTGTCCCGTGGTACGCGGCTGTGTAGATCTCATGTAGGCCTTATCTCCTCTTGAATTAGTACCTACCTGCCTAGCCAACCTATCTACTTGCGTAGCTAGCTCAGCTTGTTGCGAGGTAGGATATCGCGAGTATCGACGCTATCAGAATTCTCCCTGGCTGGACTTGCCATAGCCCGTTAGATCGCATCAAGTCAGACTAGATAGTTATAGCAATCTTATAAACATCACTAGAGAGCATAGCTTGGGCTAATAAAGGGACTTCACATATAAATCTATTCAATTTTTATATATCTTCTATGACTAACACCCAGCCAGCACACGGCCATCCTTTCCTGCATTCTGCTGTTGACCTAGCCTCGCGCACCATACAAACCCCTTTAGTGGCCAATAATATGTGACAAGTGGCATGCATTCATTGTCTTTGTTTTTCTAGCAAAGGAGTGTATCAAACTTCCAGTTTCGCGCTCCGTATCTCACAATCTCGCATATGCTGGGCAAGACCCTACTCTCTCGTGGCAGATATCATGATGCTGTGGTCCTCCATCCCAAATCTCTGACGACCCGGAACTCTCCTTTTCCGTGAAAGACTTCAAGAATTTGCGCGCCTGCTTCTGCTTCGCCCGTTTCAGTTGTCTTTGTTTCTTTTTCGCACTTCTGGTATAATCTCGCCACACCATCGTCGTAGAAATCTTCTTACCCTTAGCCCCCGTTTTCTTGCTGTGCCGGGCCTTAGAGGATTTGCGCTTATTGACAGCTACCAATAACGCAGAATTATCGGGCTTAACTACATGTTCGAAACGAACCCTTGTACGCAGACACACCTTCCTGACCCATTTCTTGAATTTGAATTTCTGAATACGCTTGACGAGAGAACCCGCAGAGTGGTTTGGCTCGGGCAAACACCATGTAGGCTGTTCGGAATCTCCCACTAGGGTTTCTGACCTAGGTGTAGTAGATTTAGGTAGATTTTGGGGGGTGGGATTAAGCGTGGAATTAAGTCCCGAGGATTCTTGCTGACCGCGTAAGGTTGTACATGCAGTTGAGCTGGTCTCGATACTGGGGCGCAGGCGGTCCGTGGAGTTGGTACGACTGATATTTGACGACGTATCATCATCAGAAGTTCTCCCAGCAATTGACACTTTGTATGACATGAAACTGACATCAAGTGCAGAACCACAAGAGTCCATATTCTTTAGAACGGGCACCATACAGTCGCTGCTAGAAGAGTATTTCTGATTCTCCTTATCAGACCCCTTGAGCACATCGGAATTTAAACATGGCTGTGGCGATGAGGCTTCTTCCCTCAGTACTACCGATTGAGGAGAAACTATAGGGAGAGAAAATTGGTTGACTTTATCTTGGTTAGTTGTTCTGGATTCAGTGTCTGAAACACTTTCAGCTGCTGCTAGCTCTTCTATGAGACTCTGGCCTAGAGCTGGATCTGGACATGAATTATCGCTCGTTAGTTCGCTAGATCGGTTCCATAGTATCTGCGATGGGTAATCTCCAATACGCGAATACTCTGAAATAAGAGTATTTACCCCAGTCGCCGGCTCCGGAGAGCGACAATAGTCAGGTGGGGAGCGAATCCCTTCTGTAGGGTACGACGAGGAGGTGCTACGGACTCTATCTAGGCAATCGGATAGGTTCACTAGCTCCAGTGATGGTTTCTCTTTCCCGTTTTCTGTGGTATCGCCTTCGTTATGTAGCTTGTTCGAAATAAAATTTACTGAGGTTCCAAGTTGCTGAGCTGGACCCTGGCCGAGAGTATCTGATCTTGGGCGTAATGAGTTCCGAAGTGGTTGGGCTATGGAATTCCATTTAGCAACAGAAGATTTGCCGAAATTATTGCTTCGTTCAGTATCGATCTCGCTTGGTGCTGTATCCTGGGGCTCTCGAGTATGTCGGGGTTTGAAGTCAGGGGGGTGTGGTATGTTTTCAGTACGAGATACTAGAGGGAGTGTCTGATTTCCACTAGAACGTTGATCTCCAAGTACGGGGTTATCCTGACAGGTTTCACTTTTGTCGAACAACGTCGCGAATACAGCAGAAAGATTGGCTCTGCGGCGTGTTCCGGGCTGACCAATGTGTACGGTAGAAAACTTGGTCGACTGATTGGAATCATTATCGCTGGATCTCTCACGGTTGAAAACTCTAGTTGGTAGAGACCATCGGTAAAGAGACATGATGTCGAGAACAGTAGGTAGAACCCGAAAAGTTCGTAGCAATACAGCTAACCCTGTAACTTAATGCCTAGAGAATAGGCTACGGCTGGTAAAATGGAATCAATGCCGAGAAGTTGTATAGATAGCATATAGTTGAAATCTAAAGGGGAAGATGAGTATTATCGAGAAGCATCAACATAAAGTCTATGTCCAAGAGACAAGAATCATGAACCAGGTTAGAGAGGCCAGGGGACAGACGCTCCTACTTCAACTATTACTTATTCTAAATACAACTAATGATAGAGAATACTACTTAATGCCTTCTTTCTTCAAAGATATTGAATAGTAGATAGGTACATGGAGCTGTCTCAGGGTTGAAGTAAGGTTTAGAGATGTATGATATTGCACCAGACTTCTTACCTTATTAGGGTAATCATCTAGCTTGACTTCCTCTTGTCGACTCCAACATTGATTCAGAAGTGAAGTATAACTTGATAAAATACAAAAATAAAATAAAAACGCTCCTTCTTCCATCCTTATTAATGTATAGAATCTAGCTTAGAACCACAAGGAGATTTTGTAGAACTCACCACATATGCATCGAAATAAGTGGTACTACTACCCTAAACAAAAATAAAACGACTTTTACCTTCCTATTAGAAGATTCAAGACTTCGGCCGATTGATTCCTGCTCGACATGTTTCAAGTTAATCAACAATAAGAATTTGAATTTACCATAGTACGAACTACTTGTTGATGTTGCAACCCCCTAGACTAATAATATTGATGTGTTTTAGCATCAACATGAGTACGAAAGTCTCTTGCGCATTTTACAGCAGAAATGCTGCGTTATTTACCTAGGTTCTCTATGATAGAGAAAATCATATTATTAAAACCTCTGCAAATGGTGTAAGTTACGTGTAAGCGGGGAGGTCAGTAATCACCACGATCCGTCGGCGACTTCATTTCTTGTCATCGGCGAAGTTTTTTTCTTTTTTTAGAAAAAAGTGGTGCCATAAGCATTTCAAAGACCACTGCTGTGAAAATGTACGGAAATAAACATGTAATTTCCGCATTCTATCTCCTCCTAGAACCTTCTATAACTGCTCATAGCTGATATAGGGAGTGTTGAGCCTGCAATAGACAATCATGTCAGTACCTGAAAAGAGGGTTTTAAGCTTATAAGGAATGACTGCAACTCTGGGTAGGTTTGACGGGCCGCTACGTAGCATAGCGTTTCATTTCCATATATAATATGGATGTCAGATCACTAAGATCTTGAATTCGGCGATCAGAACTAGCTCAACTATTACGTTATACTACATGGATCAGAGCCCGAAGGTAGCGGGAAGAAACACGTCAATATAGTATGATAGGCTATTCAATATACTTATGCGCAAGAGGATTGTGATATATATATATATACTAGAGGTCTGAGGCCTGAACGACGATGGGAGGAGAGCCAACACATCTATTTCAACAAGCCCGAGAATATATCTTGCAGCGCCAGAATCCCGCAGTAACCGAAAGTATGGATCCGTCCCATAGTCCAAAACTTGCTGAGGTCGATAGCTTAACTATCCACACCATCGTCAATGATGAGATTGACCAAATCTCACCATCACCACACCCCGGAGTCAAACATGCCCAGTCCTTCATGGGTGCACCTTTAACGTCTCTCCCAGGCGGTACTCAACGGGGCGGCAGCTCAAAAGAGATGCGGATGGACACTATAGTAAGTAAATTCTTGGACTATGATTTAGTCTTCTTGACTGCAGACCTTAGAAGTCCCCTTCAAGTAGCGACTCATCTCATTCTTATAGTGCTGTGGTGCGCACGGTCTCTCCTTGCTTATAACCGCAACCAAGGACGGCAAGTCGCATAGCCTGCTCTTCGACACGGGACCCGAGGAAGCGGTGTGGGAAAGAAACGTAACTAGGTTGGGTCTCGATGCCGGAGTCATCGAGAGAATAGTCTTGTCACACTGGCACCGCGACCACTCGGGGGGCATGCTCAGTGCCGTGAGGATGATCGAAGCAGCTAAGAAAAGCAGCCTCGGTGAGCATGCAGACAGCAACAAGGTCGTGGTCGACCTACATCCCGACAGACCGAATTTCAGAGGCATTCTGGCGCATGAGCCAATTTCTCTCGAGGCTGACCCAACGTTTGCCGAGGTCGAAGAGGCTGGTGCGGTGGTTTTCAAGAGCGACGAGGCGCATACCATGCTCGAAGACACATTCCTAGTGTCAGGGTCGATTCCGAGGCACACGGCCTACGAGACCGGCATCCGGGGCGGGATTCGGTTCACATCCGACGAGCAGTGGGTGCAAGACGAGCTCATCATGGAGGAGAGGCTGGTAATGTGTAACCTTAAGGGCAAGGGGTTAGTCGTGTTCACCGGCTGCAGTCACGCCGGGATCGTCAACGTGTCGCGGCATGCGGTTGAGCTAGGCGCCGGCGTCCCCTTATATTCTCTAGTCGGAGGATACCACCTAGCCGATGGATCTGCCGAGAAGCTGGAACAGTCCATGCGGGACTTGAAGACCCTTGCTCCAAAGGTCCTAATGCCGGGTCATTGTACCGGCTGGCGTTTCAAGGTACGCCTAGAAATGGAGATGCCGGGTTGTATGGCTCCTCTCTTTGGCGGAACCAAGTACGAGCTCATCTCGGATGATTCACTTTGAGCAACACCTATAGGTCGAGACAACCGAGGCGCTCGTCGAAAATGGTCCACGATTACTGGCTCCTTTATATATCAACCCCAACAAATGCTAATGGTTTGCATCTAAAGTTGTATTGAGACGAGGGTGATCTACCAATCTATACTTAATATGGATTAGATGATGCCGGTAGACGTTGGGGATGTGCCGTGCTTTCGTAGTGAGAATAAACATCCCCGGTCATTCGCGCTTCCGATGAAGAATGTTCGGCACGATACCTTAACGCGATTAGACCGACAGCACATATAGAACAATATAGCGCTAAGGTCTGGGACAATTCGAAAAGGTCTCTCAACAAACTGCCATATACCTTTTGCATACCTATACTTAGCTCTAGCATAACCCGTAGACAAGAGACTGGGTTGCCGCTCGCATTATATATCTTATTATCATCTAACCTAGCTATGTATGACATCGTGTACAACGTTTGCACAAAGCGCTGGTGGGTACAATGCAAGGAATTATGTGTACATAACAAACCATAAGCAATCTACATACCTAGGTATTTGTAATTACGACACCACAACGGTGTTGCATTCGAAGCCATGCATACACCTCGACTTGCTACGTCGCTTCCACAGATCCAGATCCAGGGAATTGCCTGGATCGGTGAAACCCCTCATCCAAAAAGCAATCTGACATAAGGAATAGGTATAAATAACTAAACCTGTCATGCTGCTATATGTTTTCGTGAGCTCTCATGCTTTTTCATTGTGCTACAGTAGATATATAGCACTGCAAACTTTAGCTGTGTTTAGCAATAAACTAGTTTATTATTGATTCAGAGCCTTTGGCACGAAGAAAAAAAGATGCGTCAGATGCTAATTCTGCCCGGAATTCAGGCAGTGGTTGGGGTTCTCTCCCTTACTGTTGTTGCTTACGCCTTTTATCAGTGCTTTCTGTCACCTCTTGCTAAAGTCCCAGGCCCCTTTTGGGCCAAATTCAGCAACCTTTATCGAATACGTTTATCGCGAGCCGGTCATTTTCATCGAGAGCTCATCAAGCTCCACGAAAAATATGGGAATGTCCTCCGGATCGGGCCAAATAACCTGTACGTTGCACTTTGAATACGTGGTAACTATAATGTGCTTGTATAAAATACTAAATCTAATCTATAGGAGTGTTGCAGAACCAATGGCATTTAGGGAAATCTATAGTATGTCGAGTCTTCGCAAGTTCCCAAATAGAACACCATAGACATTCGCTGACTTTGAAAAAAGGGGCTGGCAATAAGTTCCCAAAAGACGCTTCATACAAAGTGATGAAGGGGACCCGCCCTTTTGACCTCACCGGGGAAACGAGGGAGGATGTGCACTCGAGTCAGCGTAAACTGGTCGCACGAGCGTATACCATGGAGTCCATGATACACCTAGAGCCTAAGGTGGATAGTATGATTCGACTCTTTCTGGAGAAGCTTGATACAAAAATAGGCGAGACTTTCGACATTGGCACATGGTTTCAGCTTTTCGCGTTTGGTATGCCTCTAGTTTGAATGCTTTAAGCCTACAGTTCCACTGACCTTCCCTTTTACTCTTGGTGAACAGATATTATTGGAGCAGTGAGCTTTACCAGACCATTTGGTTTCGTCGAAGCCGGAGACGACCAAGGAACATTCTCGAGGATTCAGCGTTCGATGGCTTCTATAACTTGGGTTATGCAGGCACCATGGGTCCACCGTCTTCAGCAGAGGCTCAAGCCCATCATCGGGAACTGGCTAGCAGCTAACGACCGCAATGGGTATTTCTTCGAATTCACAAGTCAAGAAGTCACCGGACGTAAGGACCGCGGTGGTGATGATAAAGATATCTTGGCGCAGCTTTTCGCGGTACAGAAAGCAAAGCCACATCTGTCGAACGTGGATATCGCCTACATGATGACATCCAATGTTTTTGCCGGCTCCGATACGACGTCGACGGCGCTTCGTGCCGCATTCTTTCTCTTATTCAAAAATCCAGAAAAGCTTCGCTATCTTATGGAAGAGCTAGGGGGGAAGAAAGCCAACGGCCAGTTAAGCGATTTAGTGTCATCGGAGGAGGCGAAGTCCTGTCCTTATTTACAAGCCGTAATATACGAGGCAATGCGTTTAATACCCTCAGTTGCCATGTTGTTGGACCGAGATGTCCCTCAAGGGGGTATGACCATTGGCCCTTATTATATCCCAAAAGGCGTGAGTAATTATATATCCACATGAAATTCTATCAAATGGAATTGAAAGCTAAAAGGCACTGGCAGGTGGTCGTCGGTTCTTCTCCCTGGGTAATCCATCGGCTACCCGAGATATGGGGTGCTGACGCGGAAGAGTTTCGCCCAGAGAGGTGGTTGAATAAGGAGACTGAGGGTAACTTGAGTATGTTATTGGATTAACCACTCTCCTGCTCACTCGATCTGTATGAAATATCTAACCTAGGTACTTACGCGAATGTGTTAGAACGATTCTTCTTTGCCTTTGGAGGAGGGTCTCGAACCTGTATTGGCCGAAGTAAGTTGCCATAGGATAATCTTTTTTTTTTTTTTTTTTTTTTTTTTTTTTTTTTTTTTTTTTTTTTTTTTTTTTAGATTGTGTATTTTATAATTTTTTATTTTTTATTTTTGTTGTTTTAGTGAAAG
>MU394177.1:28464-38842 GCA_022578605.1 Camillea tinctor
GCCCGATGGGCTTAAATCACTAGCTGCGGGGGGGGGGGGGGTGTCCGAGTTTTTGGTTTTTGGGTTTTTTTTTTTTGGTTTTTTTTTTTTTTTATTTTATTTTATATATTTTTTTTTTTTTTTTTTTTTTTTTTTTTTTTTTTTTTTTTTTTTTTTTGATATTCCATCGCATTATTAACAATGATTTAGATATAAGTTGGCTTGAGATAGAAAAGGTAAGTGTCATTTCTCGTGACAACATAAATGAAGCCTCCTAACCTAGTCATAGCTTATCCCTACTATACTCATGCGTTACAAGTTTCATATGGCAGCCGACTTGGAATTGAAGGAGGACTGCGGGTGAGTTCATATTGTATTATCTTTTATCACCCTAAAACACATAAACTAACGTCGTCGCAGGGGCTTGGTCTTCCTATCTGGCCTATATGTTCGCATGAGCTTGCTGGAATAACTACCTATGCAGACGTATCAATGAATCCAGAATTGACTATGTTGGTGAGGAAGATATATGTGATAGGCCTCTTGAATTTAGAATAAATAATTCCAGTATGAAGTCAAAGCAATGGCTTAAATACATAACCGTATTGAACTGGAGATAGAGGAGACCCCCTACCAACAGTTGTATGAGGCTGTGAGGGACTAGGGACTGAGGTCCCTAGTCTACGACACCCAACCATCATACTGTTTATTTGAAATAGAGACATAAAAGATTCGAAAAGCAAAGGAATGTATTGATCTAAGCTGTATAGTAACGCCGACATGCCATGATGTAAAAGGAAGAAACTATCGCAAACTTGTAATGCATCGCAAACTAGTATACACAGAGATGTGGTCCCTAGTTCCCCTAGTCCCCACATCAGTATGTACCTAGGTACCTATTGGGAAATGATGAAAGTTCCTATTGTCTGTCCCAATTCTACCTAGTAATGCCTTAATCGCATATTCAAACAATTGTAATCTTATCTACGTTAAGTTATGCAACATTAGGAGATATTTATGATGTCATCACTTGACCTTAATTTTTTTTTCTAGGTAACCTTAGGTAGGTACATACATTATATATGCATATAAGTTAAATCGATTTTAAACTTTCAAGGTTCCTTTTTCCCACTGAGATCAACTTCCCATAGTCAAGCTGCTTCATGCATCCATCATCCCATCCCAACATCCTCATCGTTCCACTCTCACGATTTCTCTACCTTTCGCCTTCAACCTAGAAACCATGTTCAACACGCCGCATCCTTTTATCGAGGAGGCTTTCCCCAAACTACGAGCAACATGAGATATTTTCACTTTCAGACCTGCCATCGGGGTTGTGGAAGGTTAGCCTCAGCCTATAGGACTCTTCGGTGGCTACCGATCTCTGCCGGCACCTCGAAGCCATACTTGCCATGTTCTCAGCCTTCTGCCGCTAGCCGATCACTACCACGTAGTTTTTTCACCTTCGCAAAACAACAACAGGACACCAACACTGGTACATCCCCCCTTGTCATTGCCGCTGTCGTCGGTCTATTTGGTGGCTTGCTCATATACCCACTATACCCAGGAGATGAATGGCGTCAAGCCCGCCTCGTCAGAAAGCGGAGGGAACAGCTGGAAGCTGCAAAGGATGAGCGAGCGCGCCAGTCCCAGGACACAGCATGGTTTGCCTTCGCCAAGCGCTTTGAGGACTTCTCCAACGTGACAGACATAGAATGGTCCACATTGTCTGATCGTATTGTTGATCTGATTCTTCCTGATTGGTCCAAAGCAATCCCTGCCCAGATTCGGAAGCTCCAACGGGAGCTCTCTATGTCTGACGGCTCCCTGGCTAATGAAATATGGAACGAGGCTCACGATCCCTTCATCAATCCGGAAATCCGCTATACTGCCCAAGTCCGTGTATCAGACCAGCTCTGTGACGAAGAAAAGGAGTATCTTTCCCGGCGGAAGAGAGTGGCAACCGCTGCCTTGGCTAAGTATCTCGACTTAGACGAGAATGATATCCACCCTGATGATGTTCCGACTATTGCTATATGTGGTTCAGGTGGCGGACTCCGAGCTCTAGTTGCTGGAACAGGTTCTTTGCTTGCAACCCAGGAGGATGGTTTATATGATTGTATCACGTATACTTCAGGGGTCAGCGGTTCATGCTGGCTACAAGCTATTTACAATTCCTCTCTCACGCATTGCCACTTTGATCGCATCGTTGAACACATGAAAGCGAGAATAGGAGTACACATTGCCTACCCCCCAGCTGCATTTTCGTCGGTAACAACCTCTCCGACCAACAAGCTACTTCTTTGCAGTATGGTTGAGAAACTCAAGGGGGACCCGAACGCAGATTTTGGATTAGTCGACATATATGGCATTTTACTGGCAGCTAGGCTCCTAGTTCCGAAAGGGGAGCTGGGTATAAACGACAGAGATTTCAAGCTTTCTAATCAACGTGATTATATAAAATATGGTCAGAATCCCTTGCCGATCTATACCGCGGTAAGGCATGAGATACCTACCGTTACCTCGGCCTCTCAAGGTCAAGCCACCGAGGAAGCAAAGGCAATCGCGAAGCAGGAGGCTTGGTTCCAATGGTTTGAAATGACTCCGTACGAATTCTTCTGTGAGGAATTCAATGCCGGTATTCCAACATGGGCACTCGGTCGACGTTTTGATGGCGGATTTGACGTACCTCCAGAAAGTGGTTTTCACTTGCCCGAACTTCGTATGCCGATCCTGATGGGAATATTCGGCAGTGCTTTCTGTGCAACACTGAGTCACTATTATCGAGAGGTCCGGCCACTGGTGAAGAGTCTTACGGGGTTTGGGGCTATCGATGAGATGATTCATGGACACAATGAAGATTTAGAAAAAGTGCACCCTTTCGATCCGGCTCAGATACCTAATTTCACATACAACATGGAAGGTCAACTACGTTTTACGACTCCCACGAAAGTTTACAAAGATGAATATTTAAGACTGATGGATGCTGGGATGTCCAATAATCTGCCGATCTACCCCTTGCTCCGACCTGGCCGGGATGTTGACGTGATCGTGGCTTTTGATACTTCCGCTGATGTCAAGACGGATAATTGGTTGGCTGTAGTAGATGGCTACGCTCGTCAACGCGGTGTTAAGGGGTGGCCTATTGGTGTAGGATGGCCGAAAGCGGCAGATTCGACTCGAAAGATTCAAGCAGAGCTTGACATCGCCCAGGCCGAAACTCCTGTAGATGCGCAACGTAAGCTTGAGCAGGCACAAGGAGATCAAGAAGCAAAGCACGCTGGAGAAGACCCAGGCACGGAGCCGAAGACTAAGGCCAAACACGATACTTCGCACCCAGAAGACTCAGATCTAGGGTATTGCACGGTTTGGGTAGGCACAACAGAGGAACGTTCCTCAGAGCCGCCACCACCATCTAAAGTGCTTACGGACGAGACGTCGTGGCAATTAATGGAACCCAATGCGGGCATCGCAGTTGTGTATCTGCCTTTCTTGGCTAATCCGGCGGCGCCTGGTGTCGACCCCGCCACCAGCGACTACCTAAGCACTTGGAACTTTGTGTACACGCCTGAGCAGATTGACAACGTTGTAGCGCTCGCTCGTGCGAATTTCGCCGAGGGCAAGGGCCAGATCCGCCGCTGCGTGCGCGCAGTCTACGAGCGCAAGAAGCGAATGCGTGAGCAGCGCGAGGAGGCCGCCAGAAAAGAGAGATACCGCCGCTTGGTGCGTTTGGGTATTGCAGGGAGGCTGGGCGAGGGCGATCATTTTAGTTGAGATGAGACGACCGATAATAGGTAATGGATAAAAGGTATTGTAATGTTACGCTGGAATTTGCATTCGATAGTAGGGCTTAATTACTTCGATTGAAATGGGAGACTTCCATATATCATATCAAGCACGAGACTGGCTCACTAGCCTGTCCATGTAAGTAAGTAGCTTACCTACATCCCACCGGATGGGTACGTAGATAACCGTAGGTTATGTCTTATCAATTGTGTGCTAAGGGGAGAATAAATAACTCTTAGATGTAGGTTATGTATATATACTAGGTAGGTTACCTATGTATATAAGGGGACAAGTCTTTAGAAGATAATAGATACCCTTATATGTATGTATGTAGGTTATATACGTAGGAATAAATAGACATCTCACCATACCGGGAGGAGTCAAACGCACCATGCACACATCCTCTTATGATAATTACCTACCGATACAGATATCGTCCTGTTTGTTTGTACATATCTACAGATGACTTCTATTCTCACATGATGAGACTGAACTCCCCCCCCCTTTTTTTTTTCTCTTCTTTTTCTTTAGACAAGGTAAGACAGAAGTGATGAGTGATATGTTGCTTTAAGCCTGGATCAGATGGTTTGGATTTGTTGATTCATATTTTTGTATATATATAGTACATTGAATCGATCATGTTAAGTTTGTGTTGCAGAATCGATAATGGGTAATGGATGATGGCGTTGATGATATGTAACATGACAGAATCCAACTCCCAAACTCGTGCCATAGTATGTAGTGGTAGTAGTATATGACGAGCTACAACCGACCTTTTTCTTTTTTTTTTCTTTTCTTCTCTTTGCCTCTCATCCCTTTTTCCTGCTTGAATTGTGGGATTGTATTTTACGAACCCCCCCACAAGGCTGGAAAAGCATACGTGAAACCCCGGAACAAAGATAGCCTTTCTCAATGTACAGTGCTCCTCATTGGAGAGGGGTATTCCGAATGATGTCCCGTCCTCTGAGAAGCCTTATCCCCTGCCATCCCCTTTTCTCCTTTCCCCGTTTTCCCGTTTTCCCCATTCCTGACCATTGCACCGTTTTCTGCCTCTAGTAGCGCATTGTCGATGTTGACCGAAAAAAAATTATGATAACTATGAAATGACCTCTCCGATATCCACGTAGACCGGCTTCCAGGGGGCAGCATCTTCAGACAACATGTCGCTGGGTAGGTTAACATCACCGGGGCTATATAAATACCAGGCTTTCAGTGCATTGATAGCAGCTGAAATTCTAGCAGAATCCAGACTAGGCCCGAAACCCTCGCCTAGCTTATCACGCCCGCTGTAGATGCCGACAACGAAGACGGGTGTTCTGCTCAGACGACCCGTCTCGCTGAGGAGTCTGGCAACAGGCGCCTCGAAGTTCTCGCGCGCGCATAGCCGCGCGAGTTCCCGCGTCGGTATCTTGAATTCAAATAGACTAGATAGGTTCAACTGCCGCGAGAGGATATGCGCTTTCACAAAGGCCTTGGCAGCATCCCGTCCAGAGTGCAACCAGACGGCACCAATCAGGGCGCGCACGAAGTTCGCATAGGCAGTATGCTTTATATCGTCCTCTAGTAGATCTTTGGTGTTTCTCCCGCCGCTCACATCTAGGGCGTCATGCTCTACCTTCTTCTGTCCCGGAACCATTTCGCCGAATGCGTCATCGTATAGCACCCGACTACTTGTGCCTCTCCGCCATTTGTACCTCTGTAGCTCTTTAGACTCGCTACGCACGTAGCCCCACTTGCCCATAGAAACGGTCGCCCGGTCGTGGGCATACTGCAGGAGACCCGGGTCCACCTCCTCACCCGGGGCAGCGGCGCATTCCACACCCCAGGCGTGGGCGACCTGGTACAAGGCGGGAACACCGGCGTAGGCCTTCATGGCGGCGAAGAGAATACTCATAGGCAGACGTGGGTAGCGGGTAATGAGCCACTCGGATGCGTGATACTGCAACAGAGCAGCGCCACTATAGGCTAGGGTTGCATTGTTGAAGCGGGGATGCGCGTCGGCGGAGGAATCTACGAGGGTGCGGGCGAGGACCTCAACCGAGAGCTTCGAGGGGAGGGAGAGTCGCGCATGGAGAGCGGAGAGCTTGGCGGACAGACGTGCTCGGTCTGGATGTGGTGAGGGAAGTGGCATTTTACTGTAGTCTGGTCCTTCATCGGGTGGTGTCTCGAGGGGGATTTCTGAGGACTCGCCCTCCTCGTATATGGCATCGGGCGACAAAGCCTCGGTAGATTGACATCTTATCTGGGTCTGGCTAAGGCGCTGCAGCGTGGGTGCTGGTAACTTGGAGACTCGAACGGCTTGTGATATTCTGTTCGAACAGGCCGTGGCCGAGCGGGCGGGACATGTGGCGAGCAATTGGCTGGGTAATAGCCTGTCGATTCGTATTCTCTTCATGGTTTTTATTTTTTTATAGACCTAGACCCCTCATGCCAATTGGTGAAAGATTATTGAGACACGGATGTTGTCGGTGGAGGGGTTTTTTCTTTTTGTTGGTTCTAGGTCTATATGAGGGTCCTCTCTCTCTCTCTCGTGCCTGGTTCGGGAAAAAAAGTTTCTAAAGGTTTAAAGAGCTTGCGGGCGGGTTCTTGTGAGGCGCACTAGGGGGGGGGGGGTAGGATTTCCTCATGGTCCGTGCATATATGGCTTAGGTAAGGTGGGGGAATTCCAATCCATTACACAATTTCCTCAGGAAGTTGACCTTACATAAGCTATGCGGTCACCTGGGCACCTACTAGAAAGTTTTTGATTCAAGTGCTACCGGACTAATCATTACACCCTTTCCGTTGTGTCCCCACCTTACATAAGTACTTACCTGATATATGCTTACCTAATGATCCTACTTTACCTAACCAGCGGGTCCCATTCTTTGTCTTATCCAATCCCGTCAATTCAATTGTCGTCAATAGACTGAACATTGAACTCCCAAAGCCCATTTCCCTTTCCCACTACCCATCCATCCCGCAATTCACGTCAACTAGTAATTGCAACAAGATCTCCATTCATCTCCTGCGCAGACAAGATGGTAAGCAATTGCCATATCCTACATATACCTACTAGCCAATGCAACGCTAACAACATACTATATAGGGTGGTGGTCCCCGAGTCCCGTAAGCTATCAAGTCCTCTTCCCGCTTAGCGACCTCAGCAGCGCCGGCGCATAAGAGCCAGTCCTCACCTCGCAAATAGGTATCCCAAGCACGTCTGGTCGCCCGCCGGTGGTTGGTACACCCAACCAGCCAACTGGAAGGCAAACACTGCCTTTTTTGGAGTAGTAATTATCGGCATTGCTGCCCTCGCATTCAACCTCAGTGCCGAGCGGGAATATAGACATAAGATGCCCGAGCCGGGCCGGTTCTTCCCAAGTCGATAGTACGTCCGAGACCCTATCGCTATGCTTGATGGTAATGGCAAATTTATATACGCTTGGATGCTGACAAAAGGGGCGCAGTTGGAGTAAACAAATCAAAGAGCACGAGGCGGCACAGAAGGCGAACAAAAGCGATTCCTAAATCCATGGCGATCACCAATATAATGTACATCTAACATACTCACACCAAGGAAATAGAGGGCTTCATCTTTAACATGTGGGGAGATAGTGGCTAACAACTTGAATGCCTATTCTGGTTGTCTGATTGCCCAGTGTTTTCCCATCCGTTTACCAACTCTGTATAACGTAGGCAGGCATCTGGATACTAGGACAGGACACTGGGGAGCTTGATTCTGTAGTCGCGACATAACCTTCGGAGAGCCCTCATATACGATGTCTCCCGTGTCTTGAGTACGTCAGAACGCCGGGGTAACGACGTGATCGATCAAATCTTTGTGTGCTTGGATTACCTCCTTGATTCCTACAGCCAACGATTTTTGTTCCCATCGATTAGATCGTACTCTTGGCATGACGATGATGATTCAATCAACTTATGGTTCACTTGGATAGCCATCTCAATATGTGCCTAATAATTGGGTAGCCTATAATTCTAGAAGCTGACAAGCATATTGTGCTCCATTTCCGGTGATGGTTTCAATATTAGAATGGAGGGTCTGCTTCTCACCTCTTGAACGGCTTCCCCTCATTGAATTCACTGCATAATCATATCTGCTACCTACCTACCTACCATACTCGAATCCCCTTTCTATCTGCCTTACCTGGTTTGGCTTGGCTTGCGAGCTATCAGTAAAGAACTATCATCTTAGCTCTCATATAGATGGCATAACAGACAAGCCCATTCAGCCAATAATTAGATTATGCCGCGTGCTATTCTTCATACATCTCCCGAAGAAAGAGCCTGAACTAAGAGAATCGCGAGACGTGCTGAGAGTTTCATACTCGGGGAGCGTGACATGATGATTAGATCATTCCTCCAAGTTTTTGGTGTTTTTTCTTTTCTTTTCCAGTGATTAAGAACTATGATAAAAATGAATGAATCGAAACTTCTCATCTATCTTAAACTAGTGAGCTATATACCATGACACTCTATGTGATCCCCAGGACATGGGGTCGAGGGTTTCCCCCCAGGTTTTGGCATCATAACTTGCGGAGATGTGTTTGGTACTAAGCTGGATACTAATTAGTCTGCATCGATGAGGGTGATATATCAAGAAATCGCAAGTTTCGAAGCCGCGTAGAACCCTTTTCAGAGATCTGGGGAGGATCAGCGATACCTAAATTACTCCTGTTCGAAACAAATATAAGAATGTAAGACATGGAGAGCCGGGGACGCGCCGCGTGCCGCGCGAGATGACCAGCTCGCGTGCGACTTTTATGACTACACACAATAGTGCAACAGGTCTCGATTAGGTTGTTTTAGTTTTCCCCTTTCTAAAAGAGAAACTCGTGCCCGCATGTTTCACCTAGGTAATAGACTAGCTGGCTGCTGTCGATCGACTTCTAGAAAATCCATCATTATCACGGACTCTCGGGCCGTTGGTATCACCCGCACATGCGTGGAATGGACACAAGAAGTCTTGTAAGCGGCATGAAACGTTCCTCAAGCAACACTTAATCGTAGACGGACATGCAAAACATGCTTTCCTAAAGCCTATATATCTGACGCTTAAAATAAGTCGTGCAATGATAGGTTAGGAATCTCGAGAGCCTGACCGACGACCAAGTTATAAGCATAGTTAGAAACTCGATATAGGTAGATCTGATAATAGTGAACTTGAGGTTTGCCCTGCCAGTATGGGTAGCAGGACGTGAGAACACAGGCAACCGAGATAATGTGGGCTGTCAAGCATGTATATATATATATATATTGTCTACGTCGAGCAGGTCGCGGTAGGAAGGTTGCTTACGTATTCTGTTATCAGAACTAAGCGGATCGGCCGGTGATGATTGACGTGACGTGACAGCCCACGATGCAACTCCGAGCCCAAGATCGCCAACCATGGTACAGAGCGGGGCAGGCGGAAAGAGAGTATTATTATTTGCACTATGTAGTTGGGCAAGCTGGTCCAGCACGGTACATGGATGATGGGATGCTCACCTGTTTTTTTTTCTTTTTTTCCCTCTGAATCTGGGTGGGGTGGAAGAGATCCAATCTTGGATACGGGGTGAACGAGGTGACGGGATGAAGCTTGGACGGGAGCAACTCAGGGGGTCTCGTACACTATGTCCTAAAAGATGCATAAAATTGTTCATATATTGAGCGCCAGACCGCTAAGATTTTCGGGCGAGGGGGTTTTTATGAAACAAATTCAAGGTGGTCCAGGTCGACCGCTCATGCGATTTTTGGTGTTCGCTGCCTCCGCTCGGAGATTTTGATGAGATCCCGGTGGCACTGAGACTGATCATTTCACTCCACGACGACGCCTCACAAGGCCTCACGGCCCGTACATGAATAGTCTTCCTCATCCGAGACATTCTGACACAGCGAGCTCAATAGATAGTTGACCTAGGTCTGCATGCAGTCGGAGGTATACTAAGGGCGATACGCTAAGTAACAAGAAGAAATAAGACCTACCCATCGAACTCAGGTAGGTAAATTACATGAAAAAGAAGTCTTCATAGACCGAACAACATCTATCAGCAACGAATTAGAGTGCGTAGACTAGAAGGGATGCAACGCGTTAGAAACACCACCTCTAAGCTTGGCTGAAGTATAGTCTCTCAAAAATAGAAATCGAACAGCAACTTCTCCTAAGAACAGTACACACCCGACGGCAGTATAGTGAATTTTGGGTATATTCCCGTGTGCACATGTGCACTAGGTATGCGTAGATTTGCGTGGCTTTTAATTGGACCCGTCAACAAAGTATTCCATGATATGTTGAGTACCTACCCGGGTAGTCAAGTAACCACTATTCGGTAAGCCGTGATCATACCTATATACTCGCGCACACCTATTCTATCTATAGGTAGTGTACCAAGTACGAACTAGCATACACCTACAGCTAGCATGAACCACAGATATAATCTTATGCATAGGGCTGGTGGCAACAATAGCCTTTAGGTGTGTGGAGCGGCATGCCGTGTGGTGGAGGTCATCCCAGGCACTGCTCCGAATACTCTCTCTACTACAGTAAACCCTCTCCATAACGATATGAAAAAACACACACTTCGTATCGTTATAGAGAGATTATCGTTAAGGAAGATTTCTTAGCAAAGTGGGT
>MU394178.1:0-35000 GCA_022578605.1 Camillea tinctor
AAAAAAAAATAACTTTTTAAAATAATAAGCTTATAAATTAATAACACGCTAAATATTAATATTTTAAAATTTTTTAAAAAAAAAATAAAGCATTAATTAAAGTTAATATTAAAGCACGTTTTTAAAAAATATTAAAAAATAAAGTAATTAAAAACTTTAATAAATTGCGCTTAATAATTTATAAAAAAAAGTATAGTATTTTAACTAAATAAAAAAGTTAAATTAAAAAATTAAAATTGCTAAACTTTAAAGCTTTTAATATAACTAAAAAGTATATAAAGTAAAAAGCTTAAAAAGCTTATATTTTTTTTATTTATTAATTAAAAGTAATTTTTAACTATTTAACAGCTGCGCAACATATAAAACTTAATATTAAAAAAGTTAAAGTTTTAAATACTTAAATTTAATAGTAAATAGCTAATAAAAAGTATAATTTTAACTTTATTACTTTTAACTTAAAAAATTTTTACTTATATATATTTATAAATAATTTATTTGCTAATAATAAAAATATAAGTTTATAAATTAGTTACTTTATTATATTAAAAAATAAAAAACCTACAATATAAAATAATAAGTTAAAAATTATAAGTAATATAATTTACTAATTTTTTATTAAATATAAGCAAATAACGCGTAATATATTTATAAGTAAAATTTATAAAATAGTTTAAAAGTTTAATATTAAATATATAATATATTAAATATTTAATACGATTATAAACTGCACATTTTACTTAAAAAATTTTTTTATACTTTATATTAACTTATTTTTTTTATATTAATGCCTTGTATAAATAAAAACTACTAATAAAAAAAACTTATAATTAACTTAATAGCTTTATAGCAGTTATATAAAAATTAAAAAATCGATAACATTTAATAAATTTATAAAAGTTATAACTTAATAAATACAATAATAAAAGCAGCACTTAATAAAGCAATAAAAACGTTAATTAAAAAAAACTAAATTATAATTAAACTAAAAAAATAAGTTAAACGAAAAATAATATAATAAGTTTGCAATTTTTTTATAAAAAAAAATAAAGTAAGTAATAATTATATAATAAAAATAAAAAGTTACAATATACTTTATATATAAATAAATTACGCTTTTTTACGCAATTTTAATTAAATAGTTCTTTTTTTAAACATAAATATACAACCGTTTTTTACACTTATTATTGCTTTTATTTTTCTTAATACGTATATTTACCAATATATGTTTACTTTAAAAAAAAGTAAATAAAATTGATTTATTTAATTTTAAATTTTTTAATATAAAAAAGCTTTTTGCAAAATTTAGCTATAAATAAAAACGGTTTTGTAAAAAAACCGCTTTATTGTTTAAATAACAAAATATACGCAAATTAAAAAGCGAAATAATCTATAAAGGTTTTAATAAAGTGGCAGCAGCGCTATATTGTAATAATAATTAAAATAACTATAATAAAGCCATTAAAACATTAAATAAACATTATTTTAAAAATATTAATAATAAAGCATATTAAAAAGTTTTAAAATGCTAGGTAAAAAAGCTTAAATAAGCCCGTACTTAATTAAAAATAACTAACTATAATAAATACGTATAATTAAAAAAATTTAATTATAATATTAGCTAAATAAGCTACTTAAAAAGTTTTATAACGATTTAAAAAATAGTATTAAAAGTAAATAATAAAATAAACTATTAACTTGCTAATAAATACGAAAATAACAATATTAAACCTAATAAAAATAAAAGTATTAATAAGCTTTAAAGTTTAAAAAATATTGTTTTTATTTTTAATTATTTAAGCTATAAAGTTAAATAAATTAAATTGCAATAATAAAAGTAAATTTTATTAATTTTACTATATTTAATATTGCTTTTTTAAACTACTACTAAAAATCTAATTATTATTTTTTTAAAATTAAAATAAATAATAAATTAAGTATATAATAATACGTATATAAATTTTTATAAACTTTTTTTTATATTATAAATATTAAAAAAAACGTAAATATATATATGTTTTAATATGTAAACTATAAATATAATTACAATTAAGTTAGCTATAATAATAATAGTTTGCTAATTATTTTATAAATTATTTTGTAAATTTAAAAAATTTACTACTAACTATAACGCTAATTATACTAGTTAATTTACGTTATTTTAGCTTTAAATTTATTATATTTATATATTTACTTATATATACTTTTTTTATATTATATATTTTATATATGCTTTTTATATCGTAATAGCTTTTTAATTTTTTATAATAAATATTAATAAATTTATTTTGCTTTTTTTTTTTAATTATATAAAGTTATTTTTATTGTTTATATATATATTAAGGTTAATTTTAATTAGTATATTATTAGTTATATTATTATAGTTTAATAAAAAGTTACATATTGCCGCTATTGCATATATTATTTTAATTTAAGTATTAATATATATAAATAAAAATTGCTTAAAAACACAAAAAATACCTTTTTACTGCTTAAACGCTTTTTTAATTATATTATATAGTTTAAAATGCTTAAAGTTATATAGCTTTTTTTTAATTTTTAACTTTACTTTAACTTTAATAAACTTTTATAAATAATACTGCACATTACAATATAAAGTAAGCACTTTTTTTTTACTAGTAAAGCTAACATTTTTTAAAATGTAGTAATTTTTAAAAATTACTAATTAATTAAAATTTATAGCGTTATTAAAAATTTTAAAATTATTTATAAACTTTTTTTAATTAATTAAAATATATATAAACTTTTTATTAAAATTATATATAGTTAATATATTAATTAATATTTTTTCGTAACAGTTAATTTAAGTATTTTGCTAGCTAATAACTTTAATTAAAAAATAAAACTTATTTATAGCACTTAAACAATATATAAAATATAAAAAAAATTTTAAATTGTTTATAATTTTTAAATAAGTAGTTTAAAAAGTTAGTTTAATATTATTTTTTACTAATATAACTATTAAATTAAATACATTATAAAAGTTAATGTATATAATATATAAGCATTTTTTAAACTTTTTAGCTATTATTTTAAATAAAAAGCTTTAAGCTATAATATAAAAAAAAATTGTAAGTTTTTTATTAACGTTAATATATTATATACTTTTTAAATTTACGTATATAATTAACTAATTTTATAAAGCTTAATAAGTAAATTTAAATATTTAATATATTTATTAAAATTGTTTATTACTTTTAAATAATAATTATTATATATATATTAAGCTGTTAGTTTATTTAGTATATATATAACGTTAATATATATACTTAAAAGTAAATGTTACTATAATTATAGCTATAATAACACTTATATAGCATTATTAAATTTAAAGTAATATATTTATTATTAAGTAGTTATATAAAATACGCTATAATAAAAGCAATAATAAAAAACTTAAAAAGTATTAAAAAAAAGTTAATTAATTTTTTTAATTAGTTATAAAGCTTTTTTAATAATTATAAAAAAACTTAACTTATATAAAAACTTATTAAATAGTTTTTAAACTTTTTAAAGCTTAATTAATTAATTTAAAAGTTTAAAAATAAGCTATAAATAGCTTTATTTACAGTAAAATATATAACTTAAAATAAAAAAAAGCTAATATTTAATAGCTAATTTACTTATAAAATCTACTTAACTATTTTGCATATATTTATTAAATTAATTAATATAAGGATTTAGCAGCATTTTTATTAAAAAATCATGTAAAATTTAGCTGCTTTTTTTTAAAAACACTTTATTAAATAAGCGGCTTGTGGGTAATAAGCATGGTTTTGCTGAAGTTGCCAAACATCCCCTTAGGCTTTCTTTGGCAAGAGCAAAAGGGGTAAGAGGAGGGAAAGGTTAATTGGTTCTAGCGCGGGCTACGCGGTCACGAGAGGCATCCGATTTGCCGGTGGACACCCCCAAAGTCGCCAAAGCCCAGCAGGTGAACCTTGTCCAGGAAGAAAATAGCCCCACGTTCTCGGTTCTAATGTTCTATGCTCTTTCTCTGGCAGTGTCTGGGTTGCTTCTTTTTTTTGCATGTGGTCCCCAATTTTATTAAAAGAAGGTTCAAATCTCGACTTGTTTTTCTATCAAAGATGGAAATCTCTTTTTCTTTTTCTTTTCCCCACCGGATCTATTCTTTCTTACTTCTTTTTTTATTTCACTTCATTTCTTTAGCTTCTACTTCTACTTTTACTCTTACTTCGAAACTACAGCTATACAACTTACACTACCTTATGCTGTAGAGAGAACTTCAAAGGTTGTGTTGTTCATGAGAGTAAATAAAACATCGTCATAACCCCTCCCCCTTTTCTCTCCCTCTCTCTCTCTCCCTCTTATACATAATATCTTTCACCATCTATTTTATTTTATTCTATTTTTTTTCAGGGTCTTCCTGTTGTCTGTTCTCCACTAAGGTACAGGTTGCATCTACCGAAGCACGGGCAACTCTCTCCGTTAGTAGTTAGCATGAATTAGCTTTGAAAGAGAAAAAAAAAGTCAACAAGATTGCTCCGACGACGAACACCCTCAACGAATAATAAACCGAAGAGGTGGCCTTAAACCCCGTCGCTTCTACCCGTGCTGCTACCCACGCGTAACTTTGACGTTGCAACTCCTTTCATCTCAACTCTGCTACGTCTTTGTTAGCTACGAGCTACACAAGACACAATGGCTCCTAATAACAGTAGTAGGTGTTTACTCCTGCTTCAAAGCCTCAGTCCTTTATACGTCTTGCGCGTAGAAACATGTCACGTCCGTCTCTAACCCCGAGCTTCGCGTCGTGTAGAAAATGCCGTTGCTGAGTGTGTCTCGGACGATGCGCTCATCCACCTCCGATCCTACAAGTACTCGGCCGTCGACAAGTCGCCTGTTTCGAACTATATCCTCCGACCATACGTATGTGATATCTCCTCCCTCTGCGCCCGAGTCCGCGTCGCCGCCCCCTGAAGGATACAAGTACTGAAAAATTGCAATGTGGTAGTGGAATGCCTTCGTCGAGCTGCTGCCCCTGTGGCTAGCACCCAATATGGTCACCCTTCTCGGGTTCTGCTTCATCTTGGTCAATGTCGGTTTACTGGTGTTGATCATGCCAGATCTTGTTGGTCCGGTAAGTAAAGCAGTGTTTTCTATATAGCTTGGACTAACCCCTATCTATGCAAAACTCAGGGTCCGTCGTGGTTATATCTCAGCTTCGCCTTCGGCCTTTTTATGTACCAGACTATGGATAATGTCGATGGAAAGCAAGCCCGGCGCACAGGCACGTCGAGCGGATTAGGCGAGCTATTCGACCACGGCATCGATTCGCTGAACTGCACCATGGGAAGTCTTCTCGAGACCGCCGCAATGGCCCTGGGCACCTCCAAATCAGGGGTTTTCACTGCCCTAGTTCCTTGCCTGCCCATGTTCTTCTCAACCTGGGAGACGTACCATACTCATACCCTGTATTTGGGTTATTTCAACGGCCCTACCGAGGGTATCCTCATTGCTTGCAGTGTTATGGCTATCTCCGGTATCTACGGTCCGGGTATCTGGACGGAGAGAATCGTGGACCTCGTGGGCGAAGGAAACCTCTTTGGCTTTAACCAGCTGGTTGGCGACTATTCAATCCGTGACATCTGGATCGCTGTGATCGTCGGCTCGCTCGTCCTCGGTCACATGCCATTCTGTGTTATCAATGTGGTCAAGGCGCGACGGAGAAACAACCTCCCTGTCTTGCCGGTATTCCTCGAGTGGATCCCTATGGCCGTCTATACCTTCTCGATCGGCGCATGGCTATACTCGCCCTACTCGACTCTTAGAAGCGAAAACCACTTGGTGCTCTTTTGTTTTACCATGTCCTTCGTCTTCGGTCGTATGACGACCAAAATGATCCTAGCCCACCTAACGCGCCAGCCATTCCCATACTGGACCGTCATGCTCATCCCACTAGTCGGCGGCGCTGTGCTCGGCAACCTGCCGCGAATCGGACTTCCGGCTATCTCGGCACAGGCTGAACACATGTACCTATGGGCCTACTTCTTCTTCGCCCTAGTCGTATACTTCCGTTGGGCATTCCTTGTTACGAATAGCATTTGCAACTTTCTAGGCATCAACTGCCTCACTATCCCCTACGAGAAGCAGGTCGAGAACCAGAGAAAATTAGAGGAGAGCAAGGCTGTGGCAAACGGAAAGAAGGCGCAGTAAGGTGCTTTTATTCTTTGCCATTCTGTCCCACGAGTGTTGCGTATAGGTGTTGGATGCACCGGTTATAGACATGCACGCCCCTCCAGCAATTACCACCCCATTCATCCATCCATTGTATAAAGCATATAATAGAAAACACACAGCCCCATGTAAAGAATAGGGGAAGAGAAATAGAAAGAGGGGACGGAGCTCCCCGCGCGCTGAATTCCTATATCATATTTATCGGCTAATGCTAGTATAATAAAGTAGACAGAAAAGGAGGGGGGGTCATGACAGGGGTCATTGGTCTTTTTTCATTGGTTAACTCATCCTCCTGTCCCTCTCCTTTTTTCCTATTCCCCCCCATGGCATTATAAGCATAACGTGGGCGTTTGTTTTTGTCTGCTTTTGGAGGGGAGAGAAAATATTTCGAAGGGAGGGAAGGGACGAGATGGGAGCGGGATGAAAAAAAAAGAGAGATTAAAAAAAGGTGGTTTGGGTGGTGCACTTGTTGGGTTGGGAGATTCGGAGTTGGAGATGGATAGACGGGAAGGGAGAGGCGACAGAAGGACGGTGATAGACAAAATATATAAATGAATAGCGTTGCGTCGTTTAGGTGTATACATCGCATGCCCATCACACATTCATTGTGCGTTTCCCTATTCATGAAAGTGCCCGTAAGGAAGTCCTAGTTTGTGATAGTGAATAGGATAGTAGTGAGCAAGAAGAACGGGAAAGGGGGCGGGGGATGATAGGGGTTGTAAGTCGAGAAAAAGTGCGTGAAGTTGAACTACAGGGATAATCAACCTATGCATGTTTCTTCTTGGCCGCTGAACACAATATTAATCAATGACCGAACGAACGCAATTCCAAACATTGAATCTATAGATTTGATATCTTTGCTATTACTTATACTTCCATACCGTGACACTCTACGTTCAAACGACCTGCCCTTAAGTGCAGAAGAACACTGGGGGTTAGCTTCACTGATATCTATAACACAAAAACGAACGTAAGCATAGTTTTAAGCAGGCAGATTTATATCCCATTACGCATTACCCATTCTCAGTCCCGCCCTCTCCTTTCCCCTGCTTTTCCCCCTATCCGCCCCCTAAAATGTTTTTTTTTAACGACCACATGTTTTTTTTCACCATTATATACACAAATCGGTTCATAGATATATATATATACGTTCCCATAACAAACTACACTTTTTCCTTGATCCTCTTTTCTTTTACTGAGCAACCTCCAAACCTAGAACCTGAACCGTATCCCTATTTAAAAAAGACAAAGTACATAACCACATAGCATCGCGACGCCGTAAAACTCCTCCATAGTGAAAAGAAGAAGAAGAAAAAAAAGCAATATCCCCACTCCCTCGCGCCCCTATCCTCATAAGATACTAAGATGTAATCCCTAGCAGGTACCCCCTTTTCCCGTTCTCCTTTGTCATGCATGTGTATTTCCCATTTATCAGTCCTCGGGGTGGTTAAGCAGGCGAGTATAGAAATCAAGGGCACTTGGGACACGAACGAACGTTAAGACATCCACCCAATAATTTGGGGCTAAGAAAGTCTTTCGTAGAAAATTGAAAACTGGCACGGATATGTTTCGCTCGAGCTCTGTCTGTCCCTCCTTAACCTTCCTTTCCAATCCCAATTTTCACATGTCTGACTTCCTGGTAATGCAATCTGATATTCCGTGGTTCCCAGCACCTAATCTCTCCAACCAAATTCCCTTCTACCTACGATTCCCACTCGAGCTCGACCCGGTTCCGTAATCAGCGCCGTTGTCGGTATTCTTCTTCGCCCGGCCTGTGATGTCCTGCCAGCTAGCGCCGAACCGGCGACCTGTGGCCTGCAGCAGGCCCTCCTCCTCGTCGGCCTCGGCATCCGAATCGAGATCGCTGAGGTCGAGCTTGGGGGCGCGGAAGAGTGAGGTCAGGAGAACGATGAGGAAGACGCCGAGGAAGGCGAACTGTGCCCAGAAGTCCACAGCACCGAACACAGGCCAGTTGAGCGTCACTCGGTTCAGGAACGTTGACATGACCGTCGGTGTGCACACTTGCACGGTGCCGTGGGACTCGGCCCACTCGGAGCACGGCTTGACGGCGTCGGGGTGCCCGCGACAGTCGGGTTGCGCAAAGGGGTGGCGCGGCTGTAGATCACAGAAGGTTTGCGTGCCGTAGCTAGCATATTGCGGGGCAACCATCATGGCCATGGAGTAATTTATAGCCAGCATGATGAGGGCCAACATGACGGTGGTCATGAGCAGCGCCTGGGGTGCGGTCCGGCCCTTGCGAATACTAAAGATGGGGACCCACAGGAAGCGGATACCGATGGTGGCGATCCCTGAGATGGAGCTGCTGAAGAACAGGAGGACGAGCGAGGCCATTAGGACATAGTCGATGGGGAAGGCTTTGGCTGTCTGCACAAAGATCCAGTTGATGGGCTGGAAGATATTGATATGGGCGAGGATGTAGCCGCAGTGTTGTTTGCAGACAGAGTTGACGGCTTTATCAATACCGGTAATCAGCATAGAAACCCAGACTAGGACAGCGAGAAGAATGATGATGATGCCCCCGATGAGCTTGATGGGCCGGAAAATAGCACAGAATTTGGACCAGGCCTTCACTACCGAACTCCTGCCCTCCCCTTGAGCTTCGGCCGCAAGCCGTTCCCGCCGCACCAATGTCCGCTCCTCGCGGGCAAGAGCCTCGAGCTCACGCCGGTCCTTGGTCGACATCCCCTCTGAACGGCCAGCATTGCGCATCTCCAGTTGTCTTTGGCGCTCCCGGTTTTGCTCTAGCTGCGAAGCCATGTTCTCGGATAGCTGCGGGGCGGAGACAGATGGGGCGGACTTAATAAAGGACACGGGGAAGAGGGCTAGACCAGCAGCGGTATAGAGAATGTAGATCAGGGTCCCCAGAGTGATCAGAAGACCCAGGGCAAAGGTCAAGGCCTTCTCGGTATGGTCCTCGTCGAGGAGTCGCTTGAAAAAGTCGAGGTCCAGATGCTTGCCACCACGATCGCCGGCTGCAGGCACAAAAAAGCCGATCAAGAAGATGATGACAACCAGAAATACAAAAGCAATGGTGTACTTAAAAGCGCCCCATAGGCGGGTCCCCAGGGTCTGGTTCCCCTCCTGCTCCTCCACCTCATCGTATTCCTCGTACCAGAAGTAGGAGAAAGGGATGACAACGAGACATAGCAGGGCATCGAAGGTGTATAGCGAGTAGTAGACGATCTTGAGGGTCAAGAGGATATTCCGGACTCGTTCGGGCGTGGCCCAGCTCTTCTTGACGCCGAGGGCAGCGGAGGTGGTGGAGGAGACAAGGGCGATGTCGACGGGGAGCAAAAGGACGGTAGCGAGAAGGGCGGTGAGACTGATGATGGCGACGGTGCTGACAACTGCCGATCTATCGCGTGGGGTTTGCCAAGTGAATGTCGTGACGGTGGCAGCGATCAGGGCGAGGACGACGGCGACGGCGTAAGCTACCCAGATCAAGGAGATCTGGACGTAGCCAGCAGAAGCCATTTTAAGAAAAAAGAAAAAAAAAAGGAGGGATAATATAGAAATGGAATAAAGGTAAAGCAAATCAGTTAATTGGTTATGTGGTATTTATCGTGTTGTTATTTGTTGATGTTGTCGTCGTTGTGTGGTTATGGGTAGTGCCGGGCGGGTTGTTGATGATGAAGAGGATTGGAATGTTGCATGATTTAGATTTACTTTTCCTAACTGACATAACTTAACCTAGGTAGAGTACCTAGGTATTACGCTAAAAAAAGAGTTAAGGTTCGTTTCGTAATGAGAGAAAGATGATGACGTACAGATGAAACCATAGCTTCATAAATGCATAAACCCCCCCAATGTTCCTTTTATTCAACATCCGAATTACTCCGTAGTAATTTAATTATGCTACAAACCATTGATTCTTCTATCCCCTGGTCATCCCAGACTTCTCCCTCTCAACCTTAAATTGGAGATATCAGCGAAGCCATACCAGTACATACTACTAATATCAATACTAATTGTTAACAATAATACCAAATTCGAAAAACGATCCGTTGTGTAGAATGCATGCATGTATTGACATAGTGAAAATATAATAAAACCAATTAGATACAGCTTATCCTATCCTATCCAACGTTGGACGATGACTTCTAGAATTTATTTGCGTTACATCAATTGTCAAGTGTCCAAAGTCATGATTCATATATTCCTCTTTCTATATATAGGTGTGTAAGAGTTAATTGGTCCCAAATGTTAAACGCTAGGCAATAGTTGATTCTTTACAACTACACAGTCGTCCAATCAAAGAAAGGGGAAAGAGATAACAAAAAGCAGATCTTGAAAAGATCAGCCGTTCCCTGTGTACGTATGCACCCTCTTAGCGGAACAACTAACACGATGCTAAAGCCTAAGGTTATAAGTATACCTGACATACTTAAGTAGTAATACTAATGCTCTTATTCCGCGCTTCGTCCGACTAGAATCGGGATAACTAAATACGCCGCTACCCAGAATTTCGAAATGTTGCACTAAGAATTTGTCAGTATAGAAGAGATAACCTAATAACTACCTAGGTAGGTATATACCTACATATATATACATATACATGAGAATTATAGATACTATTGGATATATCCATCTTAAGAACGTCAACAACAAAAGTCTCATGTATTTACATAGGCTAATAGAATCCCCATAACCCATGCCGGCAACGACCAGAATCTTAGTGAACGGTCATTATGTATAGCTACCGCTAACTCTTTAGCGGCATAGCTAAGAGTATCATAGGAGACCATCACTCGTAGGTTGGTCATTAGTTCGGCATATCTCTTAGTGACAAGTAATGATCAGATATACCGCGGGAAAACACAAGGGTACTTGAAAAAAGAAAGGGGGCTCGGCTCTAAAAGTTTCCTGTTTTCGTAGTCTTGCTTGTGTTATTACCAGTATCTAATTAATTATTAGATAGTTCGTTGACCGGCGCGGAAACGGTTCCTGTAGCATGGCCTGGCAAGACGGAGAGAATATTATCACCATAGCCGAACCGAATCTAACACCGGTCTCCGTCCCTGTCCCATTCCCGTCCCCGTCCCCACTTCTGAGACGGCGCCCGCGGATAGCGTGTGAGAGGAGGATCAAGAACCAACAGAACAAAGTAAAGGGTAATAAGTTAAACAAGACACCTATACAATGGACTAATATTTACGCCGATTCCACTGACAAATATGTAACATATAAAGTAACATATAAGGGATCCAAGCCGGCCTTCCTTTGCGAGTTGGCCCTCCAGCTGTTAACTAAACCCTAACTTACTTATAACCACCCGCAAGAGCATGGCACGCAAAGCAGCCAAGAATACCCCGATCCCAGAGCCTCGAGGCATTCCTCTGCTCGGGAACATAGCAGACATAGATTCTACCAATTCCCTCGAGTCATTCACACGTCTAGCAGATATCCATGGAGAGATATATCGATTACGTTTTCCCGGCTCGAAGATGGTCGTCATCTCCACGCACGCCTTAGTCGACGAAGTGTGTGATGAGAAGCGCTTCAAGAAGATCCCCAGCGCCGTCCTGATAGAACTACGAGCTGCTGTCCACGATGGCTTGTTTACGGCATATATCGAGGAGCCAAACTGGGGCATTGCCCACCGTGTACTCATGCCTGCCTTCGGGCCTATGGGCATCCGCGCTATGTTCGACGAGATGCACGATGTAGCATCACAGCTAGTATTGAAGTGGGCTAGACAAGGTCCGAATGTTAAAATCCATGTCGCTGAAGACTTCACTCGCTTGGCTCTGGATACGATCGCCTTATGCTCTATGGGATTCCGTTTCAATAGTTTTTACACCGAGAAGACCCATCCGTTCATCGTGGCCATGGCAGACTTCCTCACCGAGTCTGGGCGCAAGCCTCAACGGCTGCCAATAGGATCCTTCTTCTATCGGAGTCAGGATCAAAAGACCGAAGCTGATATCCAGATTCTCCGCAACACCGCCCAAGCTGTACTAGACGAGCGCAAGTCTCAAGAGAATAGCCAGCGCAATGACCTTTTGACGGCTATGTTGAAGGGCAGAGACTCACTGACAGATCAGAAAATGAGCGACGACTCTATTATTGATAATCTGATAACGTTCCTAGTTGCCGGACATGAGACGACATCTGGAATGCTCTCATATACCATGGTAAGTCCCCCTATAATAGAGGTTTTCATTTTATATATGGGTGGTATAATTGTGAAGGCAAGATGCTAATATAAGATGGGGCACATAGCACAACCTATTGAAACACCCCGAGGCATACCGCAAAGTTCAACAGGAGGTAGACGATGTCATTGGCAAAGGCCCAGTGACCGTGCAACATATCTCAAAACTTGCATACATAGCGGCTGTAAGAAGACTCTTGCACACATAGATGAGGAAACACCTAGGGTTACTAACGTATAGAGAAGGTCCTCCGGGAGACACTACGCCTTACTTCGCCCATAGTTATATACCCGATGAACCCGATTGAGGACACCTTACTCGCCGGAAAGTATCCAGTGTCGAAGGACGATACGATCCTCTCCTTCCTAAGTAAATCACACCTCGATCCTAACGTATACGACGATCCCTTGACATTCCGACCTGAAAGGATGCTCGACGAAAACTTTAACAAGCTTCCAAAGAATGCTTGGAAGCCATTTGGTAACGGAATGAGAGGTGTAAGTGCTGCCCCTTAGTCACAGTCACTATGATAAACCCATATGTTTCGACTTGGACCATATGATGGCATCGAACTTGCCTGTAACCACAAAAGGAAATACGTAAATAAAACAGAAGGAGAGAATACTAAAACCTGTATCCTATGTAGTGTATCGGCCGAGCCTTCGCGTGGCAAGAAGCCATCCTCGTCCTAGCGCTCCTGTTCCAAAACTTCAACTTCGTCATGGACGACGCCAACTACGTCTTAAGACATCACCAGACGCTCACAATCAAACCGAAAGACTTCTGCATCCGGGCCATCCTGCGTGACGATCTGAACCCGACACAGCTCAGCCAGCGACTTGCAGGGCGCTCGCCAGAGGCGACCTTCAAAACTGAGAAAAAGCCCAACGGTGAGGCTGACGCAAAGTCGCAGACTAGTAACGGCAGCAGCGCCGCGCAGCAGCAGCCCATGACCATACTCTACGGGTCTAACAGCGGGACGTGCGAGTCGCTCGCGCACCGGCTCGCCATCGACGCGGGCCTGCGCGGCTACAAGGTGGCGCAGGTCGACTGCCTGGACGCGCACCGGGAGAAGCTGCCGCGCGACCAGCCCGTCGTCATCGTGACGACGAGCTACGAGGGCCGGCCCACGGTCAACGCGGCGCACTTCGTCTCGTGGCTCGAGAACCTCGCGGACGCGGACGCGCTGCGGGGGGTACGATACGCCGTCTTCGGCTGCGGCCATCACGACTGGCCGCAGACGTTCCACCGGATCCCCAAGCTCGTCGACCGCCGGCTCGAGGAGGTGGGCGCGACGCGCCTCGTGGATATCGGCTTGGCGGACGTGGCGAGCGAGGATGTGTTCGTGGCGTTCGAGACGTGGGAGGATAACGTGAGTTGTGCCCACTACCCCCTTTTTTTCTTTTCTTCCGTGGAATCTGGATATCATACTAAACCCCCTAACTAGGTATTCTGGCCCGCACTTAACCCTTCTTCCTCCGCAGCGACCAAGACGGCGACGGCACCGAACGTCACGCTACAAGCGCACATCTCCAACCTGCGCGCATCGACCCTCCGCCTCAACGTGCAGCCGGCCCGCGTATCCGCAGCCCGCACCCTCACGGCGGCTGGTGAGCCGGTGAAGAAGCACCTCGACATCGCGCTGCCGGAGGGCATGACCTACCGCGCGGGCGACTATCTCGCCGTCCTGCCGATCAACCCGCGCGAGACGGTGCTGCGCGCGCTGCGACGGTTCGGATTACCCGTGAGTAGTCCTTCCACGATTTCCCTAAGTGAATAAATGTAGGTATATATCTTACTAAAATGACCAGTGGGACGCGAACATCACCATCCACGGCGCAGGCACCCTACTGCCGACGCAGACGCCGCTGCCCGTCAGCACGATCCTCAGCGAGCTGGTCGAGCTGTCGCAGCCGGCGACCAAGCGCAACGCGCTCGCGCTCGCCGAAGCAGCAGCGGGCAACGACGCGGCCCGCGATGCGCTCGTGCGGCTCGCGGGCGACGAGTACGAGGCCGAGGTGCTGGCCAAGCGCATCTCGCCCCTCGACCTGCTCGAGCGGTACCCGTGCGTCGACGTGCCGGTCGTGGACTTTCTCGCCATGCTACCGCCCATGCGCGTGCGTCAATAGTGAGTTTTCCCTCTCTCTCTCCTTTCGCCCCTCGCACCCCACGATCTCCCTAATCAAAGCTTCAAAACCCCAACTAACCCTCATCCCCCCCCGCAAAAAGCTCCATATCCTCCACCCCCCTGGACCACAGCTCCCTCGCCTCCCTGACCTTCTCCTCCCTCCGCTCGCCCGTGCGCTGGTCCGGCCACGGCGAGCACCTCGGCGTCGCCAGCACCCACCTGTCCTCGCTGCAGCCGGGGGACTCGCTGCAAGTCTGCGTGCGCCCCTCGCACGCGTCCTTCCACCTGCCCGCCTCGCCCGGCGTACCGCTGATCTGCGTCGCGGCCGGGACCGGGATCGCGCCGTTCCGGGGGTTCATGCGGGAGCGGGCGCGCCTATTGTCATCCCTATCGTCATCCCTAGAGAAAGGGGATAACGAGGAGAGTGGGGAAGGGGAGAAGCTCGCGCCCGCAGTCCTGTACCACGGGTGCCGCGCACCGGGGCACGACGACCTGTACGCCGACGAGGAAGCGCAGTGGGGCGGCGTGGCGGTGCAGCGCGCGTACAGCCGGATGCCGGAGCGCTCGGGCGGGTGCAGGTACGTGCAGGAGCTGGTGTGGGCGGACCGGGCGCGGGTGCGGGGGCTGTGGGAGCGGGGCGCGATGCTGTATGTGTGCGGGTCGCGGCAGATGAGCCAGGCGGTGGAGAAGGTGTTCATCGAGATGAAGCGGGAGGAGGAAGGGGAGAAGCTCGGCGAGGCGGAGGCGAAGGCGTGGTGGGATGGGCTGAGGAATGTGAGGTATGCGGTGGATGTGTTTGAGTAGAGGAATGATTGGGAGGGGGAAAGGGGGGAAGGATATATGGTAGGAATATCCTAGCCTTTCTGCATTTAGGGGGGAATAATCTACGCGTGGGCGGGGATGGATGTATATTACTAGTATAGTGATGCTAGGGGCTTCTTCACTCATATTCATACGAAATAAATATACCAGGTATGAATTTATAATTATAACAGATTAACACAGGAATCTTGGATGAGCCCGTTAAACAACTAGTTCAAGACAGTCCCTTCTTCTTAAACGTCATCACGAAAGAGATATATATTTACGGTGATGATTTGAGTCGTGAGAGAGAAAACGAACTGGGTATTATCCAGATCCCATTTCTGGCCTTAACGTGCTCATGTATTTGCAAATCCTCTGCTCATTATCCCCCTATATCATATGCTCAAAATGCTGATCTTGTCATCAGAAAAACAAGTGGCTCAAGTGGCTTCACTTAAAAAAATATAAATAGGCTTATCATGAATGGTAGTGATACTACAAACAATGTGGTAATTACCACTAAGAGACGATATCAAATGAAATGAATTACAATATATTTAAACAGATATGTACTCCGCGCCCGAAATATATAGGTTATGATAGTACTGGCGGTAAAGTTTCAACAAATGATTTACAAACGTATCTGCAATGTCTTAATAATCTCTATCCCGAATCCCCAAAACCTTGCAAAACATGTCACCCAGAGAGATACTCATCATCTAATCCACCCCAAAGAGAAAAGAACAGAAAACATATTTCCTTCCCAACACGTACCCATAGAGAACTACACATATTATAAAGAACCAATGTACTCTTGTACTCTTTTAATCCAGTTTAATATCGAAAAGAAAAAAAAAGAAAATATCACATGAACCCCGGCAACCAACCTATGTATCCGATTATATTTCAACAAACCACTAAAACCATCACCAAATCCCCTTTATCCCCAATTCCTCCTCCCCCCCCCTTTCTATCTCTCTCCCTATAAACGTAGCAATTCTACTCTTTCCCCTGTTTCTACTAATACCTACCTTAGGTAAGTACTAGGTTAGGTTAATCATACCCATCCAGCACGAATTCCAATTCCCTTTTCACCTCTCCTTATAATCAACAAGACTATATAAACCGACCCCCAACTAATCACAGCATCTCCTACACCAGCCTAGGGAGACCTGCCAGTCCGTTTCCATTCCACCGCCAAGCAGATTGGTTCGCTACCACTCGCATCTTTATACAATCTACGCTCCTAACACAACCTAACCCGAGCATGTTTCATTAACTTTTTGAATACTTTCTTTTTTTATTCTTGACTGTGCTAGTGTGAATAGAGTAGCAGGAAGCAAAAATCCACTATCTAAGCAGTTTGCCCCTTTACTATCCTTGCCCATGAGACTAAGTCTCTAGGTAGGTATATATCCTATACCGAATTGTGACCCCTAGAAGCCTCGGCTTCTATTCTTTTACCAGCCGCCTCTTCCTCCAAAACCTCCCTCATCACCACGACGGCGGTTCTCGTCCATGCTCTCGCCCACGCGGTCAATGATCTGGCCAAGGAACCCACCTCCAGAGCCTCCCTCATCATCGCGGCGTTCGTAATCATCCCGGCGCTCATCCCGACGCTCGTAGTCATCGCGGCGACCGCCACCATAGCTATCCTCGCGGCCATAGCTCTCCTCCCGACGCTCTTCTCGGCGACCGTAGTCGTCACCTCCACCATATTCCTGGCGACCTCCGTATTCTTGGCGGCCTCCATATTCCTGACGTCCTCCGCCATAGCCACCGTCATCGTCCCGGCGGCCGCCGCCATAGCCGCCCTCGTTGCTCTCGTAGCGGCGCTCAGTGCGCTCCTCGTAACCACCGCCGTAGCTCGGGCGGGTCTCAGTACGCTCCTCGTAGCCGTAGCCACGGCCGTTGTCGTCTTGCTGCTCGTAGCGGCGGTACTCGGTTCGCTCTCCTCCAGAGTATGAGCTCTCTTCCCTACGGTATTCGCTGCGACTCTCGCTGTAAGACCCGTTGTCGTCCCGACGGCTGCTGCTGCTATACGACTCTTCGTTCTTGGAGAGTCCACTGAGAAAGGAACCGCCAATGGCTCCGAGTAATCCGCCAGGACCAGAGTCCTCGCGTCCGCTGTTACCACCGCCAGAACCGGGTAGGTTGACTTGTCCACCGGTCTGGCTCGAGACAAAGTCGGAGAGGCCACCGGTGACGCCTTGGAAGATGGCGCCGGCAGCAGCATTGGCGATGCGGTCCTCGGCGCTTCCGCCCTCGGCAAAGTTCTTGTGCATGCCTAGAGGCTTTCCGCAACCGTGACCACAGTCATTAACTCCTTCCTTATGGTTCTCTCCGCGTTCGACACCATCCCTGGAGAGCTTATTGCGGTACTCATCCTTCGCACCGTCGTCCATCTGATTCCACCATTCTTCGACGGAACGGAACATGATGCTACGTCCATCACGAGCACCATCTTCGCCCATGTCGCGCTGAGCTGGGTGATGTAGAACACCATTAATGATGCGGTTGTTGAGGCGGTCAACGTCGACACTGTCATTGTCCCAGGCTTCCATGATTTGAGGGACAACCCAAGCCACCACCTTGCTAGCCGTCTTGCCAGCAACCTCGTTGAGGATCTATACGGATGTAGTTAGCACTTGACACATGGCAAAGGTAGGCAGTATCAACGTACGTTGGAAAAGTGGTCCTTGGACAACATGGAGTGCGTAGGGTCAGTGCAGTTGTCGTCGTTGAAAACGATGTGCTGCTCGTTCTTGCTGCTCTCAATGATTTCGGCAGATCCAGTGCGCAGCTCGTTCTTGACTTGCTGGATGATGGGGATGATAAAAGGTGCCATGATGGTGAAGACCCACATAGACATCTGCTCCTCAAGCTGCTCAATGATCTTGGGTAGAATGGGGATCTTGTCGATGGCCTCGGAAATAGCCTTGAGCACATCATCGTGCAGTTGGATAGCAGGCATTATCTGCTGGTAGACCTGCTGGATATAGCGAGTGAACTCTTCCGGCTCTCGGGGCGAGATCGAGGTGTTTTCCATCTGCGCATTCGCCGCATTGCTCTGAATGTCATTCATCTTCTGCTTCTTGTCGCCACCTAGAATACCATCGGGAATCTTGTCCAGAAGTCCTTCCAAAATGCTGGTGTCGTCATGCGAGTGTTCTTGGAGAGTGCCTTCGAGCTCCTGAATTTCATTCTGGGTCAACTTGTCGGAAACTACAGGTAATCAATGGTTAGATGCACATCGTTTCACTGTATCAGGTCAAGGGTCGTCACATACCTTCTCCGGTGACCGAATGCAGGAAATCAACACCACCAAAGGTTCCCGTGATGCAGGGGTATACATCGCCTCGGGCTCCAGGAATCTGCATCATGGTGTCTCTGCCAACGTGGGGGAAGACATCGCGCTCGCCCATCTCGATAAGAGCCAGTTCGGTATAGTTGCTGTGAGCCAGGAAGTCTGCAGGATACCTAGTAAGCTTACCATAGCGCTAAGGAAAGGGGGTTACTGTATGGGTATGGGGTGATATAAGTTACCTTCCAAGCAGTGGAGGCCGGTACCAAGCAGTCTCAAGGCCTCGTAGAAATCACTCTTTCGGTTGTTGCGCTGGTAAGAGCGGCCGAGTTCGATGCAGCGGCTGAAGAGTCGCCTGACATGAAGCGCCGAGGTCATGATGTTGGCTCGCTCATTGGCAATGTAATTCTTCATACCCGTCTCCTCGTCGATGCCGAGCTCAACTCCCTCATCAACGGGGCCACGAAGTCTTTCGTCATACTGGCGCGCATCTTGGTTGTCGGCGTAGTTCTTGGGGTTGTCGATGTGGTCTTCAGGCCTATAGCAGCCTAGACGCTCTGCGGTGACTTCGAACTCCTGAGAGCCGTAGCCGAAGGTAAGGAAGCCAAGGACACATAGCAGCAGGCGAATGGCCTCAGCAGAGACAGACTTGACAGTGCCGACATCGATGGCCTGGGAGTAGTCACGAAGCCAGTTGCCAAAGTAGACGCGAGAGACCATCATCTTGTCGAACTTCTTGCCGCCCACGGCGCGAGCCATAAGGAGAGTTAGGAGAGTGTCCTCGATATCGCCATGACGCCCTAGAAAGAGAATACAAAAAGTAATTGGTTAATAGATGTTATATTAGGAAATAATAAATACATAAGAAAGAGAGAGTATGCTAGCTAGGTATCTCCATAAACTTACAATTCTGCCCCTCAACCTTGGAAAGGCCTGCAATGTTACCAGCTCCAAAGGCGAGAGCCGGGCGGGCAAACACGAGTAGGATAGCCAACCCCAAGAGGGCGGGGTAAGGCTTTAAGGAAAACATATTGTGGTTTTATTCTGTGTATGTCAGACTGTAAGTTAATAATGCTGGAATAAAATATTGTGGTGTTGTGATGTAATACGGTAGTGGTTATGTATAAGTGGACTTAGACTGACTTTGGCTGATGATGTTATTTTGGTTGGGTTGGGTTTCTTTTAACTTTCAACAAAGCAAAGAAAAGATTAAAAAAAAAGAAGGTTGAGGGATGGGGTTATTTTTCTGTGTTTCCCGGTCTCTTTCTTTTTTTTCTCCCTCTCTTTCTCTATCTCTATGTGTGTGAATAAGTAAGGTGACGTGACATGATTTATGGAAGAGAGGAGCAAGGAGCTGTGACGAGGGGGAGGGGCAAAAAAGCTGGCAAAGCAGCAGCAGCATATCTCTTCAAGCTAGTGCTACAGATCGCCAGTCTGGCGGGGGTGTTTTCGACAGAAAGATTGGCTTGTGTAAGATGCGAAGGCGTTTGCCAAGAAGACGAAATCAGGTCTTAACGCCCCCAAGTGGACCATGAGTCGACGGGGTCTGAAACGTTGTTGGTCCTCGGTTGGGACGGGGAGGAATACCTACTATTGCTAATGGAATCTGCAGATAGTGCTAGTACCTCTGGGTATTTCTCTTTCTCATGAATCGTTCAAGGATCATGAAGCGATTCCGTATGTACGGAGCAGTTGTGTATTATGCATTGCCGCGTGGGAATGGCTATTCGGCAGACAAGCATGCACCTCAAGCAGTGCCGGTAACCCTCAGGTTGCATGGAATGGTGATCCTGTGATTACCCAGCCGGTGAACATTGCCGGTACCCTTGGGAGAGAGAGTAGGTGAACTTGAAGATGATAAGTGAGGGAGCCTACCTAACTGATACAGATATCTTGTGGGTTAGAAAAAAGTATGATGTAGCTGGTGTAAGTACATAGGTTATCTACTACCTAGGTAACTACATAGTAGGTACGTACATGTAGTACCTACTAACTTTTAACTGGTTAGCGTACGACAATGGGACCCAATAGATCGGTTTGATTTAGTTTAGTTTACTAGTTTGGTTTTAAGGTACGTACGACTTTGTGGAACTGGTAGGTCCGAGCTTTTCGAAGAATTTTTCCTTTTTGCTCTTTCTTCTTTAGGCGCTCTAAGTTGGTAATAGGTTCTTGATCTGCCCATGTCGTCAGCGATTTGCGTACATAGGTCTGGTCTTTCAGTTGACCCCGGCCATCGAGCCATATGTATGTCCCCACCAGCTGTAGAATATCTAACGGATAAACCCATTCGCCGGCATCCGAGATTTTCGAGATCCCGCCCCGCCCTTAAGTAGGGCCTTACTTACTCCAGATGTTGCAGCATCTGTCGTTGCAGGTGTGGGCATTGGGCGCACAGTGACACCTGCAATCTCCAACGCTTTACGCTAAACTTACCGTAAGCCGGTCGGTACCTGATCAAAGCTTTTGAGATCTCCCTCCCCGCACGCCCCCTTCCTTAAAGGTATCGCAAAACTTAACTTTCCTATAGGAACCTTGGAACTCAGCCGATTTACCCGCAACTGAACTGAACGGTGTTGTTTAAGTAGTCAAGTCCAGTCTTGTGCTTGTATTGATGTAGTACACAAAACACATCGAAGGAACTATCAAAAGAAGTATAACTAGTAGTCGATATATCTAGGTTAGTACTCTGTAAGGTTTGAATGTCCTACACTACTACATAGTCATATAACCTGGTTAGTAGTAAGTGTAGTGCGTTCCATGATTCATCTACCTATTAACTCATCCGATAGAAGAACGGTGATAGCTATGGTTGCGAATTCTATACTTGGAAAAACATCTACTATGTATGCACATTTGCACTTAATTCTTCATCTAAGAATGCAAGTAGGACGATATATTGATTCTATATACGTAAGAGCTGGAAGCGGGAGGGAGTGGTGAGTTGATAAGATGTAGAGGAGATCTCGGGATCCGCTGTACTTGAGATAAACATAAACCGGTTGTGTGTATTATACATAGGCACCTAGTTGTAAACAGTGGTACGGACGCAGGTAAGATGAAAGTGTAGATAGAGCATTGTTGCTTACACGAGTACAGAAAAGACAAATCTTGGTGCGTGTGTATGTATGTAGGTATGTATGTATGTACGGTATCGAGGCTTGTGCTGCATGGAAGAGCATCTCGTTCCTGACTCGGTGCGCTGCGGATCACGATAACCCACCTACACGTTGCTTACCATGTCTTACCTACTACCTAGGATTTACTTACTTATCTATGGACTGTTGTGTTGTGCATACATACATACATATATATGTAAGGTAGATTATGTATGTGTGTATGTATGTAGGTAGGTTACGTACCTCCCGTAACTGCACGTTCACACTGCAATATACAAAAACAAACGTCTAACTATATGGACATGGACAAAAAAAATTCGGTAGCCCTGCAGGTTCTCGTTGGTTAGGGATGGGTTAGGTCCCGTCCGCGTCATGAGAGCCGCGCTATCCGAAACGATCTCGACCATGCAAAGCAGAAGCAATGCAAAAGTAAAGCAAGATGCATGTGTTGTATGCTACTACCTAGGCACGTACTGGTATATAATGCAGTGTAGTATAGTAGGAGTATAGTTATAAGACATAGGTATCAAGCAGAGGAAAAGGTAGAAGAGATAAGACGACGATGAAGTGAGGGGTAGCATCAATAACAACAACAACAAAAGATGGCGTTTCAGGACTCCAACAAGGGTCTGCTATTGGACTAAGCATCACGTCAACCATAGCTTTCTGCTGATGCTAACTGCTAAACTACTTGTTATTATTGATAACATAAACAATGGAGCAGGGGTGGCCATTGAACTTGCCTGTCACCCATCTGCCAATGAGAGTAGATATAGTAAAAAAACTACTTCGGACGCTTTTAACTTGGGTTCTATCTCGTATTTGTCTTTTCTCTCTTGAGCTCCGTGCATTACGAGTTTAGTAGGAGTGGAGGTATTGATGTAAGGCGGGGAGGATTGATTCCACAACGTGGGAAGCATTTGCTCTGCTTCTGCTTCTGCCTCTACTTCTGTTTCCTATCTTGGGATTATATGTATAAAACACCAACCTAGGTTACTGTGTATTCATGTATATCTGAAAGTAATAACTGTTGCTTATCTGGTTCGCGATTGAAGTTATCATCGGTGTCGAATAACACGCTGTTATTGGTGTAGGTTATTGCTATGTGTAACGGAATAAACAGGAGGACTGAAATCCAGCAGCTTGCCAAGAACATCCTCGATCTTGTTGGACTAGACGTGTAGATATCTAGATAGGAGGAAAGTGATATTGATATATCCATGCTACGCAAAACATCGTATGTAGGCAGATATAGCCTTGACCATTGGTCTGATCCTGTATGGGAGGTATCTCCTTGGTATTGGTTTGATGTAGGTGATTTAGATAGAATATTGGTTGACTGTACGTACTTGCTAACGATATGCCAAATTCAAGTAATGAACAATTACACAGCGAGCAACTTTAGAAGGTCATGGCCTACGATACCAGCGGAATAAACCCTTTTTACAAATTACTGCTGTTACTGCAGGATGCAATCGTAAACAGGGCAGAGTTGTTGGAGGGGGGCTACAGCAGAAAGAAATCTTATAACTAGAAAGTATTTAGTAGTGATGGTATGTACCAACTAATAAGCAAATTCCCATAAACTAGGTCTTGTGGGTAGTTATCGGTTTAAGGGAGGGTGGCGGTGAAAATACAGGACGGATAGAGCTTCAAGCAGGAACATCAATACTCGTGAGCAACTTATACGTTGCTTAATGTAAGGTGGTAGCGTACGGAGCTTGAACTAAAGTCTCGCTTTGCTCGGCCATCTGAAGCTATGCAAGTTCCCCTACGTAATCATAGCATGTTACTGCATTCTACTGAGGTAGGGAGTCCGACAGGTGGATAGTGAGCGCTAAATAGCGATTACAAGATGCAGGCTTCTCTAAATACTAAAACAAGATCGACATGAGGGTATTAGATAGGTAGGTAGTAAACCAGAAATTAGGGTAGTGATAATTAAAAAACAAAAACCTGTAGACAGTGTAGAGTTGGATATGGTGAAGAGGGGGATGGGTAGAGGAGCGGAGAAGAGAAGAGAGGAAGAGGAGGGGGGAGAGGGGGAGGGGATGGGGATGGGGATGGGGACAAGGAGAGACCCTCCGAACAAGCCCTACCCAAAAAGATAGGATGTCTTACATGAACTGTGCATTGGAAGTGTGGGAGAGAGCCTAAGTCCAGTAGACATGTAAGATGGAGAGATAGAGAGATAGATCTAGGGGACCACGTCTGGCGGATTTCTAACTGGGACAGTGGGACACCTGTTCATGCACGAAGGGGGGAAGAGGGAAGTACAAGTAGAATTGCATTACTGATTTGATCAAATCAATAAAAATAAAAAATAATGATAAAATACTTAGGCGGTCTCCGTACTTGGTCTGGCCTCCTTGGTCTGGCCGTGCATACGGAGTAGTAAAGGAGGGAAAATAGCGCACTTAATAAAAAATAAAATAAAATAAAAAATAAGTTAGGCTAAGTAAGGTACAGCACCTGCCTTCTCGAGTGGTAGCCTGCAGCAGCATAGCGTTTATAGTAGGCAGGTAGGCAAGTAGGCAGTAGAAAATAGGTAAGAAGAGAGCTGAAAGGTTACTAGGGGAAAGAAAAAAAAAGGACAAATTAGAAAGTGCTTGGGGGGTAGGCTTGACCCCGAATTTCTGACAGGAAGCAGATGCCGGCAATTGCCGCTGCTTTTAGGCGCTCGCTGACTGGCCTCAGGCGACACTGATGTGATAGAGGGGACACCTGCACCTCGGCCTTAACCAATCAATCCACTGTTTGCCCTAGCGGGTGCAACCATCAATTAGCAACACCAAAAATCCAGTACATCCAGGCTCCTTCAGTGCTCCTCACGACGACAACTTTCAGAGGTCTATCTCTAAAACGCACTGAAGCCCGGGGCGCCGCCAGCAGGTCCAGCAAGGGACATTCACCACATTTCAAACCGGAAATTTCAAGAGAACGACATGCACTATACAATCAACCATACAAAACAAGTACGCAAGCGAGATAAAAGTCATGTGCACATAGAATAAGTATTATTCGACTGATAGGAAGGGACATGGAAAATAAGACCTTTCGGTGCGAGAACGAAGTACAGCCCATGTTCATACTCATAATTCATGTTGCAGGTCGGTCGGCAGGTCGCGGAGCTGTGTGGGTTTTTTTTTTCTTAGGTAGTGCCTGTCACTCACTAAATTTTCTTTTTTTCCAATTTTAACGTGGCTGGGCTCTCTTAGTTAAGATGGGGGAGGGGGGTAGAGTTGATCAAGCGCTTGTACTGATTAAGTCCTCTGTCTTTTCTTCCCCCCTTCTCTCTCTCCCCTTCCCCTCCCTCCGAAATATTTCTCCCCTTCTCCTCTCTCTTTTTCCCCCAAGGTGACACTAAACACACCCACCTATCCACCCACACATGTATGTACAGAATACCATGTAGAGGTAGGTAGGTAGGTAGCTTGGTACAAAAAAATTACTGCAAGGTCAAGATGATATTCTAGACTCGACATCCGCAGCCTGCGATTTTATAATTATTACTATTATCAAGTATTTAGGTTGACATAACAGAAGCTGGGATAAATTGAATTTAGTTAACAGTTATTACCAAACGGGTTTAGATATTACTGCTAGGTTGGTACGAAAATGCAGTGTTTGTCCTTTCGGACAAGCTAGGTACTTGCATTCACTAACTAGGTACGGTACCATTTCGCATGTACCTAGCGTACACTGTACAGTACGTATAATTTTTTCAGTGGACGGGGCGGACCTTTTGGAGCTGCTGCAGCCCACCAGAATTGGGAGCCCCTCTTCTAAACAGAAAAAAAATAATCACAAAAAAAAATATCGCTGCTGCAGCTGATTTCGCAAAATCAGCAAGCCTAGGCCACACCGTATTTAGAGGGCACCTCCCCTCCCGTGTAGCGCCTGACCCCCCCAAACTTTCTTTCAATTTTTCTTCTTCTTTTACTCCCTCAACCCCATCTCTCTTCTCCCCTCAGTGATCAGTGATCAAGTCGATTCATCCACCCAAACCACTTCCCCCAATCAGTAACCTGGCCTTGCAGAAGCATACCATAGGCAGTTCTTTTTAGAGCATTACAAGCACATTACCCTAAAGAGGTATTATTCCTTCAGGTAAGGCACCTTAAACCCTCTCTTTTCTTTCTTCCTCCACTCCACAATTCCTACCATTTTTTCCCACAACACAAAAAAAATACAACCCACGACACCACGTAATAAGTGAAAAGTAGTGAGCAACTAAAACTTACACAAACCTTTCCAACCCCACCACAGAACTTTAGAGAGAAGCTCTCTATACCGCGCACTGCACACTACACCATAATACACTACAACAAGACGACAAATACAACGCAATGGCACGCCCTAAGAAGTCGGAGACGAAGCAACAACCTGCACCGGTGGCCCCCGCTCCGGCGCCAGTGATGGCACCGATGCCCATTCAGCAGATGCAGCCTCAGCAGATTGCGCCCCAGACTATTCCTCAGCAGATGCAGATGGCTCCTCCTGGGCTTCCTACTGCTCAGAGGACCATTGGAGTTGAAGAATTTATTCGAGTTCGAGACAGTGTAAGTTTCTTTTTTCCTCTTGGATTGATTACACCCAACTACAAAACTACTTTGCTATCAATGCATCGTATAATAATAATAACCTATTATTCCCACCATCAAACCATTCTTCCCCCTTTCTCTTTCTCCCCTAATGTTTTTATCGTGACTATTCTACTCGCCGATCTCTCCCCGCCCCTCTTCTCTCCTCCCCTCTATCTCTTCCTCTTCCTTTCTACCCCGCGACATATTTCCATGGAACTATGTAATAGTCTCTTCCTATCTATGCGCCACCCACATCCCCACCACTACCACCTATCTACCCTTCAGTCATGATGTTTATGCGCGTCAACTACCTGTAATCGCATACCTCCACTGCCTATCTATATCAATTATATATCTCCATACTAATATGCATCCCAGGTCCACGCTCGTTTCAACACCATAACCGGTCTTATGAAGAGCTTCTCCGATGATTTCTTGCGCCAGACCAACCTCCTTATCGGCGAGCCTGCTCCCTTTGACAATGGGGTTGGCCAGTCGATGCAAGCTTTGGTTGCCAGTCTAGACGGCATTGGTGGCCAGCTTAGTGGATTCGGTGATCTGGTCCCCCACGCTGAGGAGAAGAAGGAGCGCAAGAAGCGCACTCACGATCCGAATGCGCCTAAGCGACCTCTGACACCTTACTTCCTATACATGCAACACGCCCGCCCCATCATTGCCAACGACCTTGGTACTAGTGCTCCCAAGGGCGCTGTTCAGGAGGAAGGCCAGCGAAGATGGGCACATATGTCCCCGCAGGACAAGAACGTGAGTCCCATCTCCATAGCCTTACTAGTAACCTAGCATGGAAGTTGAATTGGTCGCTAATATTGATAACAGGCCTGGAACAACGCCTACCAGTTCAACCTGCGTCTCTACAATGCCCGTGTCCACTCCTACAAGGGTGGCAATCCCAGTGCCAGGGACATGTCTGACGCTGAGGCTATCGTCTATGCCGACCAGAACGGCATCCCCCAGGCCGAGCTTACCAACGATGATGCCGTAGCACCTAATGATCAGGATGCCATTGCCGAGCAGCTCCAGATGGCTGCCGCCCCTGCCGCCCCTGCCCCTGCCCCAGAAGTAGTCCCGGATGAGGCCACCAAGACACCTAAGAATAAGGGAGGCCGCAAGCGGAAGAGCACTGCTGGTGATGTCGAGGAAGGCGAGGCGAGCGTTGCTAAGGTCTCGACGCCTGCCAGCCCCGATAAGAAGCGCAAGAGGGCCTCCAAGGCCGCCGAGCTGACCGAGGAACCTAAGAAGTCTGCTCGTAAGAAGAAGAGCTCATAAGCGCGACATCAATAGGTTCCCTCTTGTCTGTCTCTTTCGCCTGTTTTGTTTTTGCATTGTGGCATAGGCATATAGAGCCCATGGGTATAGACTTGAGCGTCTAAACCTGCTGGCGAAAGTATGTTGAGGCCCTGCTACTGAATGATACCATTTTTCGTTGTTGAGCGCTCGCGGCCCCTGCTGTGTTTTTCTCTGGCGCATTGCTTTTTTCTCTCTGGAGGAGATGCATGTTGTGTGGATGATGATGGTATGTAGCGGCAGCAGCAGCATCGACAGCAGGCGATCATTGATGAGCTTCGGATAGCATTTACGCATGCACGTTTTTGCTTTCCCCTGCACTGTTCATCAGAGCTATGTATGAGTTTACGAAGGGGTGGTTTCCCGCTTCTTGCCTACATTTACTCTTCTGCGGTATGTGGTGATATACAGTAGAGAGACTGGAGGAAGAAAGGGGGATTGTGAAAAAGTAAAAGTTTCGGAAGGGCTTCTGTGAGGTGGGGGTTTATTAGGGAATGAATCCCCAAAGGTTCTTTTTAAGGGTCAAATGGAAGGAAAGGAGTTTATTGTTTTTTATTCGCTGGCTGGGAAATAGGGCTCCCCTAGGCAAGGTGTCTTTTGCCTTTGTATTTATTAGGAGGTAGGGGATTCTCCCTAGTCACAATCGATGCATTAAGTGTACTGTTCTTCTCTTGGTTGCATGTCAGTGAGATGTTATTGCTATAGAGCTTGCTAACCTAGACGGTAAAACCCCCAAGGGGAGGGTGGGATGCTGTCGCTGTCACCCAACCTTAGGACTCTGTCGTTTTTGACGTCTAGGAAGCTTGGTAAGATCTGTACAGCACTGCTGCTGGTAGGTAAGTTATCGATGTAACATGGCAAAGCCTCGAGTTATAGATATGCTTGACGTAACACACAAGCTCTGTGGTAGTGGTAGGCTACACATCTTAGACGGGGTAGTTATAAGAGCCGATAGGCGGGAACGCTTATAAAGAGGTAGGTAACCCAGCCACGGGCGTGACCTGGTGCAATATAATCACACAAGTACAAACCTAGGTATAAAGCTGGGGAACCCCCATAACCACCGAGGGAGAAGGGTTCTTTATTGAAAGCACACTGAAGTGAGAGACTGGATCTGCTACCTAGTAAATAAGCTACCTATATACTAAACTCAGAGCAACATATATGTTGCGTGAACACAAAACAGTAGGTAAAGGAAAAGGGGAGTTAGGTAGGTAGACGGTCAATGCCACCACTGCACCTGCATTTAAACACGCGGAAAGCTGGGTTCTGTTCACTCGCTCACTCGCTGGTTTTGTAATTGGGTTAGGAGCTTACATACCTATCTATGTTAACACTATACAGACACTGCAGAACAGAGAAAGAGTACATTTCTTCCTCTAAGCTTCCCCTCTTGCTTCATCTTTGTCTCTCTCTATATAATATATATATGTAAACCAAACCCAAGGTATCCATCACCCCAAGCCAGAATCCCAGTATACCTATACACCAACCCACCAGCCCGCGCACAGAGCCCAGCCCAACAACAAGTTGTCCTTCGATATAAGTGCATTAGTCTTCAGGGCCCTACGCAGGATTTAAAAAAAACCATAAACTATGCAACAAAAGTAGTAAGTTAGATAGTGTTAAGCAGATTATATGCTTAAAATAGAATAGTACTCGTAGGATATAGCATAGGGTCCCATTTCTCTAGGTTAGGTCCTATCCTATCCTCTCTTCACCTCCCCTCCCCGGGGATTGCTTGCCCCGACCAGCCAGTTAGCCAATCATCTTACACGCCTTGGGCGGCGACACCTCCGGGGGAAGGGAGGGAGGGAAAGGTAGCTTTTGTTAGGGACGTAGGTTGGTTTTCATTTTATCATTGTTTTTTCTTGTTCTTGTCTAGGTGCTTAATATCTGGTTTTTTTTTCTTTCACCAGACATACGCACATTATCCCCGTCCTGTTACCCCCCATTCCCTCTCTCAATGTGTATATATTGGTTACCACAGATTACCTGGTTATACCTAAATCCCCATTCTAGCACGGGTGTCCTACCATATGGTAGAGGTTCAGTATACTCCCACATCAGATAGGTAACTACTATATCACATCATCAAATATCGACCAATCTATCCGCCTAGTTTCCGCCTCGCCGTGAGAACTCAGCTTTTTACCTACCTACTTACCTACCTATCTTCCTATATCCTTAACCAACTTATCTACCCACTCACTTCTTCCCCTTTCCCTCTTCCATTCGCCGCCCCCTTTTCTCCTACCCAGAAGAAAACACTACTCTCGGGCATCAAGCATCTAGGTAAGGCTCTCCAGCATATAACACCGTCGTATGAATACTACCTCAGTCTACCTAACCTACATATCTGATCTGCCTTTCTCTTTTCGACCTCCCTGCGTATCAAAACATCGCTCTATCGCCTTCCGCCCAACCTACCTTTCCCACAGCGGTATACCCCCCTCCCTAAGCATCATACAATAGACATCCCCTTCCCAAGTATCATATAATCCGCATCCCCTTCCCAGCGCAGCAAAATCTCCTGATTCCACGCTCCGTTACCAAGTCCGATACGTGAGTTAGTTAGGTAACCTACCTATAACCTATAACCTCCTAATACCGAATCCCCTCCTTCTCCTAACATAACCAATCCAATCCACAACCCCCCATCCCATACCCCCCCCCCCCAAACCTATCCCAAACCCAAACCCAAAAAAAAAGTCCCTGCAAGCACCCGAACCCGGCCTCGCTTCCCAGCATGCGCCCTACATGAAATATTGAGTGTGATATCTATATACATCGACAGAAACCGTCACATCGCATCGCATATAACCCATCCTCTCCATCTTAAACCCCCCATCCCTCTTCCTCTTCCTCTTCTCTCGGGCTTCTTCCAAAGAGGGAGTGAACGGCCCCGTTTCGCGGCCGCACCTCTTCGCCAAGACTAACAGCACAACTACAAACATTTCTCCCCCCCCCCCTTTTTCCCACTTGCTTCTCCTCCCCTCCCCCTTTCTCACTGGCCTACCTTCTTCCTTTTCTTCTCTTCTTCTTTTCTTTCCTTTTGCTTTCTTTCCTCTTCTTATTCAATTCCTTCTTCTACTTTAAAAATGGATTCTTTGATTTCATACCATAATTCATAACAAATACACGCGAACCCGCATGTACCTACCTACCTATCCAGCCCTTCTCCAACGGCGGGCAATATTACAAGATTTGCTAAATACTATCGATACATAAGAGCCCTCCTTCAGAATACCTATCACACTTTATCCTCTTTCCCGCTCCCCCTTTTCTTCCTCACCTTCATTTTGTATGAAAGATGAAAAAAAACCCCCCAAAAAGGGAGAAGAAAAAGATCCAGCCCAAGTCCCAAAAACGCCAGTTAAATTTATCTGCCTACCCATTCAGTCCCCCTATCTCTCCATCCCTCCTCCTTTCTCTTGCTCTTCCTTCCCCCTCTTTCCTCTACCCCTTCTTCCCTCCCCCCCTAATAAGCAAACCACGCCTGCGCAAGCGGCAACTCCGTCGCCGGCTCCGCGCCGCACACCTTCTCATCCGCCTCCACAACATACGTCTCGGGGTCGACGCGCATGCGGGGCATGGCATTGTTAAGACGCATATCTTTCTTCCCTACGTCGCGGCACCCGCGCACCGCCTCGAGACGCTTGCGCAGGCCGTACCCCGGGACCGGACCCCCGGGCGATAAGGACGCCGCCGACACGAACAGCACGCTCGTGCGCGCGACGAGGGGGGCGAACATGGGGCGCGCGATGACGGGCTGGACCGTGGGGATGGAGGCGTTGGGGTCGCCCTATTTTCGGGGAGTCAGTATTAGTAAGGATACGTGTCCAGTTAGGTAGGTGTATATAGATATATCAAGTAATGTTGTATATAATGTATGTTGTAAAGGAAGGAAGACAAGACTTTCATGTGGGCTTTGCCAAGAAGAACCAAAAATCGAACCAAAGGAAGAAGAGAGAAAGAGGGGGGGGACCGAGCGAGTCAAGAATCGAAGCCAAGCCAAAGCCAAGCAAAAGATTCGCAAAAGGCGGGGGGGAAATTTCGGGAAAAGGCTACATAATTATGGGTAGAAATTGCGGAATCGAGAGTGAAGTGAGAAAAAAACGAAATCTGGGTGGGAAGACAGAAAAGAGAGAGAAAAAGTTGAAAGAAACATACCATCTGCGACCATGCCACCAACCCGCTCTTCAGCACCGTGGTTGGCTTCGCCGCGAACCACGCCGGGTCCCACAGCACGAGGTCGGCAAGCTTCCCGACCTCGACGCTGCCGACCAGGTGTCCCATGCCCTGGGCCAGGGCCGGGTTGATGGTGTACTTGCTCACGTAGCGCCTGACGCGGAAGTTGTCGGCGCCGGTGCCCTCGTCCTCGGGCAGCGTGCCCCGCTGCGTCTTGTTCTTGTGCGCCGTGTTCCAGGTGCGCAGGATGACCTCGCCGCAGCGGCCCATGGCCTGCGAGTCGGACGACATCATGCTGATGGCGCCGAGGTCGTGCAGCACGTCCTCGGCCGCGATGGTCTCGGCGCGGATGCGCGACTCGGCGAAGGCCACGTCCTCGGGTATGTCGCGGCTGAGGTGGTGGCACACCATGAGCATGTCGAGGTGCTCGTCGAGCGTGTTACGTGTGTAGGGCCGCGTAGGGTTCGTTGACGAAGGGAGCACGTTCGGATGCTCGACTACGCTGATGATGTCCGGCGCGTGGCCGCCCCCGGCGCCTTCGGTGTGGTAGGTGTGGATGGTGCGGTTCTTGAAGGCCGCGATCGTTGACTCGACATATCCAGATTCGTTAAGGGTATCTGTGTGGATCAAGCATTGCACATCCAGTTCATCGCATACGGTAAGGCACGAGTCAATCGCTGCCGGCGTGGTACCCCAGTCCTCGTGCAGCTTAAGACCGCACGCTCCCGCGATAACCTGTTCCCGGAGAGCTTCTGGCGAGCTGTCGTTACCCTTACCGGTGATTCCGATATTGACAGGCAACTCGTCGCACGCTTGGAGCATTTGCCGCATATAGTTGGCACCCGGGGTGCACGTGGTGGCGCAAGATCCAGCACTGATGTTCAGACGCAACACGTGTTAGTGAAAGCCGAACATACACACACTTATAACACAGGAGGGTCATCCTTACGTTGGTCCTGTACCTCCGCCCAACATAGTGGTGATTCCAGAGGCGATCGACTCATACGCCTGCTGAGGACAGATGAGATGGATATGCGAATCCAGGCCACCGGCGGTAATGATTTTACCCTCGCCCGCCACCACATCGGTACAGCTGCCCACGATCATACCGGGCGTTACCCCGTCCATGACGTCCGGGTTACCAGCCTTGCCAATCCCTACGATCATGCCATCCTTAATGCCAATATCCGCCTTATATATGCCCGAGTGGTCCACAATCAGGGCGTTAGTAATCACCAGGTCAAGGCTCTCGCTATCAGGACATCCCGTCATCTGGCCCATGCCCTCGCGCAGCGTCTTGCCGCCGCCGAACTTACACTCATCCCCATACACGGTCATGTCACGCTCGACGCGGATCCAGAGATCCGTAGCCCCGAGGCGCACGAGGTCGCCCGTCGTAGGGCCGAACATGACTCTATAGGCGTCGCGGTCGATGGTACAGGCATTTACAAACGCTAAGTCACCGGCGAGGGCCGGCGCATGGGAGAAACCTGCCTGCTGCAGGGCGGCGACGATGGCCTCGGCGCGCGAGGTGTCGACCTTACCGGAGGCCAGGTTATTGCCTCCACGGATGACACGGTTCCCGCCTATCTCGACGAGCGTAACGGTCTTGGTGTCGCCGGGCTCGAAGCGCACCGAGGTGCCGGCGGGGATATCAAGTCGGAACCCGTAGGCGGCGGCGCGGTCGAACTCGAGCTGCGGGTTAGTCTCGATGAAGTGGTAGTGGCTGCCGACCTGGATCGGACGGTCTCCCTTGCTCGTGATCTGGAGGCGGATGCGGCGCCGGCCCTCGTTTAGGGTCACACGACCCTTGACGGCGACGACAGCACCGGGCTGGAGGTCCGATTCGTAGGAAGAGGCATCGGCGTGCGGGAATAGGTCTGGCGGTGGGATGGGCAGGAAGCTGCCGTACAGGGCCTTCGCGAGATCGCCGTCGTCGGTGGCGATGGGGTTGTGTACGGTGACTAGGTACGTGCCCGTGGGGAATGTGCCCTCAACCTGGATCTCGTGAAGGGTGCTCACAACAGAGGGGAGCACGTGCCGACGTCCGAGCATAGTGGACCCGATGGTCATGAGGTCGGCGACGGTGTGTTGGCCATCGCGAATGAGCTCTTGGAGGTTGTTGGCGATGAGGGCGGTGGCTTCGGTATGGTTGAGCTTGACACCTCTCGCGAGACGCCTCTGAGCTAGAAAGCCCAGTTGCGAGATGACGAGCTTGTCGAGCTATAAGGGTGAGAGAGAGGTGAAAAGCAAAGGTGTTAGCAAAGTGATTTTTCTTTTTTTCTTTTTCGGCTCATCTCCTCAGTTTACCCCAAGGTGACATCTACGACCGACGACCGTGTCTTGTCATTGGTATCATCCCTACAGTCTCGGGACGTCTTATTACGAACCTCTCTGGGTACGAGATGCATATTTTATCACCACAACCAACGCCAACACGGGTCCAACTTGCTTGCTGTCGACTGTCGACTGCGAACTGCGAACTACGAACTGGTGGTGGGGAACCGAGGGTTCTTGATTGACAACAAATCGAGGAGGGGATTCCCTTTCGAAAGCGAAGCCGAGGTGGAATAAGAAACCAGCAACTGGTGGGAGAGAAAAAAAAAAAGAAAAAGTAAAGGAACAACTATTTTAGTCTGGTGTGACGGCGACGGAGATAAAACTCAAACTCTCTAATCTATCACCTTACGGTATTTCGTCTTACAAGAAACATTTACCTTACCATATTCCGTGTCTAAGCATATCTACATAATAAACTTTGGGTAATGTACTCAGGTACCTCCCTTAGTGTACCTTTCCTAGTGTGCCTCTCCTGCGCCCTTCTACATAAACCTATATACGTGGTGGGGGGAAACAGGATAAAATAAGATACATACACTAAAGTAATGTTATCGCTAGGGGAGATACGGTGTATGCCCCGCAATTGGCTTTTGGGGGAACCAAGAGATAAGGAATAAGGAAAACAAGACGGATCTAGACTTTTTCACCTAGATCCAGGTCAAGATCGACGGCCACCTTATCTACGGTATCTAAGTAACCTGACCATTACCAACTACTAAAACTGGTTGCAAATGTCAGCCTAGCTACTGTACATGGATGTTTATCGCTAACCTGACCGGGTATAGACATCAATTGTCTGTAATGTTCCACTAGTGAGGCACTTATATGCTTTGGATT
>MU394179.1:0-35889 GCA_022578605.1 Camillea tinctor
TATTTATTTTATTTATTTTATTTATTTTATTTATTTTATTTATTTTATTTATTTTATTTATTTTATTTATTTTATTTATTTTATTTATTTTATTTCATTATGTTTAAAGTTTAATAAACTTTTAAGTTAATATTAAACTTAATAATTACATAATAAAAATAAGAAGTAATTATGTACCTTACACATAAATAAGTTGCGCTTTTTTACATAACCTTAATTAAATAGTTTTTTTTTTAAACATAAATAAACAACTGTTTTTTACTACTTGTTATTTGCTTTTATTTTTTTACTTTATTAACGTATATATACTTATTAATAAAATTAATAAGCCATTTATGCTTTTAATAACTGTTTATTACTTAACTATATAAAAATAAAAGGCTTAATTATTAAAAATATAACGGCTTTAATATAAAAAGTTAAAATATAAGTTATATAATGTTAATAAAAAAAGGTTGTTATATAATATTAATATTAATAAGTTTTATAACTGTTTAATCCATTATTTCTTTATTTTATTAAGTTATTAAAACATAATAAATAAATGTATTAATATTAATGTCGTTTTTACTGTATTTTATATTGCTATACTTTTAAATAAAAATATAAAATACTAGTAAAAGATTTTCGTATTTATTTTATATTATTATACCTTTAAATAAAAGCATAAAATATTAATAAAAAGTTGTAATTTATATTGCTATATGTTTAATAATATTAATTAATATAAATATGCTTTATAAACATATAAACGTACGTAAAAAAACATAATAATAAATAAAAAAAATAAAAACTGGTGTATTTAAGTATTTTTAATGAGGGAACTATTTAATTAAAAGTTTTAAAGTATTAACAACTTTTTTATAATTTTTATATAAAATAATTAAAGCTATATAAAATGATTAAGGCCATATAAAATAATTAAAGCTATAAGGCTTTTAATTATCATCATTTATAATATAATTAACAACTTATTAAAAATAAAATAATTTTATTATTTATTCATTATATAAAATATTTTACTTTTTAACTTTTTATATTTTTATTTATTAAAAAGGTAAGTTAATAAATACGTTAATTAATTACGTAATTTTTTAAAAATGCTTAAAAATAAGTTATTATATTAAATGTAAGCTTTTAAAAAATATTAGTTTAATATATATTTAAAAGCTTTATTTATGTTAATTAAAGTTAATTATATAAAGTTTTATTTTTATATAATTTAAAAAATTATAAGTTAAAATTAAAACAATTATTTACTATAATAATTATTGTTAATTAATTAAAATAAAACCTTTAAAAATGTTAATAAAAATATTAATTAATTTTAAGCTTAAACTGCAGTATTAAATACTATAAAATGATTTTTAATATTAAAAATAATTATTATTATTATTTAACTTTTATAAATAAACTATTAATATTTTTTTTATAAAAACGTTATCATTAAAAATATTTTAATTATTAATTAAATTTAAGTTTAAAAAATTAATTATAATTAAAAAGTTATTAAAATAAAATATAACAATATAAAGTAATATTAAATATTGCTGTTTTTTTATTTTATTTATATAAGGTATTATACACTTTTTAATATATAATAATTATAAATAATATTATTATAATTTAATAATTTAATAATTATTATTTTAACGTTATAATTATTTAAAATTTTTATATATTTTTATAATATTAAGTAATATAAAGCTATAATAATTAATAAAAATTATTTTAATATAAAATATAAAGGTTGTAAAAGTTATGCAAGGTCAGGTATGTCCATTTAAACTTTTAAAACGGGTGAAGCGGAACCTGGTGACGGGGAAGGAAACGGTGGAGTCTGCAACCAATTCAAAAGCCCCTATCTTACCTACATCGTTGTAAGTAGCATCTTTTTTCATTCCCTACCTAGGTACGCATGTCATCATTTACGCTACAGTGAAGCCCATAAACCTTACATCTCCGGTAACCAACAGGCGATGCAGCAATGTTCGGCCCGGCGAAGCATCTGGATGTGGCGTATGTAGCCACAGCAAATAGTCTCTTTCTTGTCCACATCCTAAGCCAACAGAAATAGAAATTCCGATATGATGCAAATAGCTTTCCATCGTACGATATCATGAACAGAGAAAATAGAAAGTTAGGTTTTGCAACCCACCCAATGCAACAAAGAGTATGTACAACATCATGAGGTACCTTCACTAGGATACTTTTTCTACTCTCAGATCTTCGGACTAATTTTTTCAGCTGTCCATCGTACTATCGGATGGCTACAAAGAGCCTACTTTCAACGATGTATCTCTCTCCCTTCCCCTTTCTTTTTGGTTTCCTCCCTAATAATTCAAATTATTAGGTATAGGCCAACAAAACACGAACAGCACCTTCTTACATTAATCGTTTTCACCTATCTCCGAACAGTGATTTCAACCGTTGATATGAAGCGCCCTTGTCATCTCTGCAGCATTTTCTGTAGTAGGCTCTCTTATGATAGGCTCCCTTGGTCTTGAACTGATTATAACCCGATTTGGATGGGGGCAACGAATGCCATCAACGCGGCTGGTGCCTCGTGTTTGGATTGGGGCGGCACGGCGGTCCTATTAGCGGGGAATGCATTGTAGAGGGACAAAATATAATGCATGATTGGATAGGCTTTACTGCTGCAATAAATTTGACCATTATACATGCACAGGACTTTCATGAAAATGCGGGCGCAAGGATGAGATGAAGGATAAAGATGCCAATAATGTACGGTAAGCGATTTTCTCGTATACTCTTGGACCTGGTGTCGGGTATCCTCCAGCCAGTGGTCTGCTCGATATTTAGGAAGATAGACATACCGTTGCCTTGGCTGGTCGTACTAGGTATCAGTGGCAACACGGTAATAACGGTCACTTGGGCATAGTACGGCGGAACGAATAAACAAATCCATTAATCTAGAAAAAACTATGGTGTCTCTAGAGTGACTTGGTCTAAAGTCCTCGTTTCTTTATAGAGAATGCTTGAGATCACTATGACTATATTACGCTGTAGTTCACCTATACATTTGCTTTTTACTGTTGGCATCTTGCTACTTAGTTTCCTTCTAGGAACTTGCTCAAATTTGTTACGGGCATTAAAGCCTCTTATAACGTAAGATAAAACCACAGCTCAACAGATTAAAATTAAAAGGAAATCTACCTATTATCCGCATTGTGCGAAAAGGTCGTATGTGTGTAATGCAGGTTATGGTAAACCCCCAGCCTAGTAAATGCGCACGGACTACAAATATTAAGTGGTGTGGAGTGCTGACGCTGGCGTAATAAATCTAGAACGTTGGGTGGTGGTCAGTAGGACCCAGGCACATCATAATGAACGAATAATCGATGATGTAAGGATGTATTCAGTTTATTATGAGGAATGATAGATCATGGGGCACATGGCAGTAGGTATGTACCTTGTGGGGAACAACGAGACTGTTTCAGGTATAGGTAACGGTATTGCAGGGTGGCTGTAGTTCTAGCCTCCCGGATCACAACATCGTGATTACCCAAATTACCTAATTGCTCGGTGCTCTGTGGCACCCTCTAAGCCCTGTATAAGGCTCGCATAAGGCTCACCGGGCTTGGCCAGATATCGTGCATATATGTTGCTGGCCAGGCCGGAACAGACGGGTTCTGTGTTGGTCTGCAGTGATCCAAACCCCGATCAGATTGGGCTCTGCAGACTATTACCTGTTGTGCATCTATACCCTCCGGGCTCGTCAAGATTATCCAGTATTAAGTTAGGTACCTACCCAGTAGCTGGTCTACAATCTACTGTACGTCTCATCGACTGGACCGTCAAGGTTGGATGTACTGCCGTAGAACATCTAGGCGCGTATTCTTTATTTCCTATCGTAAAATACATCGCAAACTAGGTAGGCAATCCCCCCTGTCGTTGTAATTTAACAACCAGGCTACGTAGCCGAACCCAACTAGTACCTCTTTAGGACCACGGAAAAAACATAACCCCAAAGCTTAGGATTTGCTAAGTGGTTCTCCATCTTTGATCTTCTGTAGACCAAATTTCTTGAGTCGGATAGCCTGGATAGCAATGAATCCACTGGTGTCCATAGGCGAGAAGCCTTCAAGAGAATCCATTGAGGCATCCTGTTCAGAGTACAAGTTCGATGAATCACTCGAACGACCAAGGACATAGGCCTAGAAGGGTTGATGTTAGCTGCACGCATACCACATTTGTAAAAGTTCGAAATCACGTACGTTACCCCGATATGCGGCCATCCTCACTACCCCCGATACACTACGTTGTGAGAATACAATCGAGTTTTCGACCTAAAACGTCAGTTCATTGTTTAACACACCTAGGACCCTGAAAACTCACAAATTCACGCTCTGGACTGAAACTACACAGATAGTTAGTAGCCACCCGTTGTCCACGTTGAGTAATTAAAAATTCTTGGGCTTGGCGAGATACACGGCCTGAGCAAAGTGCCGCTCAGGTAGAACCTCCTCGGTAAGAAAACTATAGGAGAACTGGAAGCCACTTACTACATGCCCTGGTATAATTGTCGGGACCATGTTAGGGTTACAAACTGGTCGCGAAGCTCACGCACACGTGAATCCATCACAAGACCCTCTAGATCTAAATGCGCAAGACGTGCCACTATTTTTTTTGTTTCCAGTCAGCACTTGAAAATACATATTTATGGGGGTATGTAGCGTATGAATTGATACGTCTCCCTGGCTGGTATTTTGTGCATAACCCCTCTAGGTAGATAAATGGATGATCATTGAAATGACATACGAGTTAGTCCTGGCGTGCTGCAGACAAGGTTAGCAACTGTATCTAGAAGATCTTGAAGATGAAACGGAAGCCCTTGGTAATTTATACAAAGAGTGTGGAATGTGTTGTAACTGAAAAGTTATCACCACGTCCCTATATAAATGTGCCAGTACGGAGGGTTTCCCTTCGCTGAAACATGATAGAAAACAGGAAAAAAGTAATTACTCACTCATAGCATCCTGTTTCATCAAAATTAGCAATTGTTAGAATACATCATAAAAAATTTATTACGAGATCGCCGAGGGGATAAAGACGTGCCTCTGCTCTTTAAACCGATAAACCCTGAAAAAAGAATACATTGTTAGTAATCTCGTACCAGGCAGGGCTGGGGGAGGAGTGATCGTGTATGGCTCTTGAGAAACGTCCGTAACCATTCACCAACGAAAACTACCATGTACCATAAAAGGTGACTTGGGAAATACTTACGATTCTCAACAATCTACAAAGATGTCAGCAATTTCTTTCGCCTTGTATTATCCATACTGATTGGTGTACAAGAGGCTCCAAATTTCCCGCGAGCGGACGAAGAACGAAACTAGGAAGATGGGGAATATGAAAAAAAAAAGACGAAGAATTTACTTACGTCAACACGGCCAACTCCATGGTCATGGCCGATCTTGTTTAGAAGCTTGAAAAGTTCGACAGAGTCTGTAGCTACTGTGTTGCCCGTGACCACTTTGACTGGAACACTAATCAATCCATGTCAGTTCCCTACAACATGGTTTATATAAGAGTGGACAAGCCCCATTGACAGTGTATGTTTATTAAGCAGAGATATTGGTTGTTAATCACAAACACCAAAGCCTATTGTTCTTGAAATTTTGTCTGGTTGAGGAATATACATACCCCTTTTTGAAATGTACGGAGAATTCTTGGGGCTCGCTCGGTGCATCTACCGGGTCAATAGTACGAGTCCAGAGTTCCTTGGGTGGCGTTTTATCGGGATCTTCCTGTTAATCGTCCAATGTATTAGTCTTTTTTTTTTTTTTGGGGGGTTTTTGGGTTTTTTTTTTGGTTTTGGGTGTGGTTCGTATAAATTATCAAGTAGATAGAGTACTGGGGATGGTGAACAAGACGAAGGCCAACGTTGCTCAATTGGCGACATATTCTTTCCCCCGTACAATATAGAAAGCAATGAAACTTGGGAACCTACCAAAACACCTGCTTCGTACGAGCACTATAAAAATTAGAGATTAGCAGCATTCTGAAACATGTTATGGAAGGAGCATAGTATGCATCCCGATCTATAACTTAGGTTATTTCTTACATGGACAATGTTCTGTAGTAAATGAGAATGAGGTTAGTAAGGCGTATCCAAATGGATAAGGAACAATATGGAAGTAGAGGAAGGTCGGGGCGTTGGATTGATAAGAAATATACGAACGTCGTCCATGCTCCATGGAGCCTTAGGCGTGGAAGAAACTGGAATGTTGTTCTCGGCTGCAAACTTTAAGAGATCGTTGCGACCCCTAGCAAAAAGGCATTAGCAATTCTGTGTCCGGTAGGATACCGAGTAGCTGAGCTGTAGGCTACATTAAATGCTCCCAGGACAGGGGAGAAACAGGAGGGAGATAATAATGAAGACTGACTGGAAACGCTCGATGAATTCAGGGAGCCTCCACGGGGCGATCACCTTAAGGGAGGGGTTCAACGCCATGAAGGCAAGTTCGAAACGGACTTGACTCGAGGGATATCAGTAGGGGAACCAGCTGAACCAATACCCTCGCGTAGGGCGCGGAAGCAACCTACTCATTCTTGACGCAAATTAGCAATTACAAGGTGGAAAAAAGAGGGTATAACACGCAGGGTCCGCTTACGCCTTTGCCAGTACATCCGTGACTAAGATACTGGCAGTTGTATCGTTCGGCAACACGAACTTGGCTTCTTGCTATAACCGGGCGAGCTAGGGCGGTGCCGAGAAGGTATCGATCTTCAAAGATGGCATTGCACATAATGGCCTTGAAGACTACCTCCTCGACTAGCTCGCGCTGAAGATCCTCACAAACGAATGCCTCCGCACCCAGCTAAAGAAAGAATTGGAAATTAGCGGTTTCCATCCATGGACCATCTGAAGGGGAATTGAGAGCAGAAGAATATGGGAAAAGACTTGCCTTTAGGGCCTTCTCTTCAACAGCAGCGAAATCTGCAAGGCGAGAGAGTCAGCCAGGGAGCTCTTTGAGGAGGAGCAGAGAAAAGCATACCCTCTTCTTGACCGACATTAGCTAGGTAACAGACCACAGTGTAGCCCTCGTTCAAGAGCCATTTTAGGATCTATCAAGGGTTACGTGTTAGCATGCAAACCATACGGGCTACCAACGTAGGAGACAGAGAGATCGCAGGCAGAGAGGGGCGTACTGTGGAGGTGTCAAGCCCGCCAGAATAGGCTCTAGTGAGGAGTTAGTAACTAGGCATTCATTAGGGGGGTTCCTGGTAGCAATGGAGCTTCTTACAAGCAAACGCGACCCTTAGACATGATGTTGACGCTTGGAGGATGATTCTTGCGGAGAAAATTACAGGTTAGAAATTTATTGATGGCTTTGCACTTGAATATTGGGAAGGTTAAATGAGGTAGGTAGCTGTGGCAGAGGTATGTCTTGGGGAAGAAAAAAAAAACTTATCTATCGGTACATTATTATATGACATCCCACAATGAGTTTGTTTTCTGACTCATTTTGCCCGATATGCGGGGACGATAAGACCCGATAAGCAATTGACAAATAAGATAAGAAAGCAGCTGAAGTACGGAACACAGTGGATCGACGACGTCACAAGCTATATAGGATCTGTGGCTGAAAATTCGAGCAAAGCGAGGCTTAGGGGGTTCTGGGGGCTTGCCGCCAGGAGGGGTGACACGTCCCGGGCCTACACGGCATTTTATCTGGATATGACTAACGCGACAACCTTAGAAGTCCACAAGTTGTTTTGGGTACGCCGACTTGTAACGCTATCTATCAGCACGAGTGCAATGCACATAACCTAGGCAGAGATACCAAATAGTACGGAGATACCTAATCTAGTCAGGTTATAGAGAATTATGTTTTACATTGTATATGAAAAACACATGTGTACCTATATATTCCTCAATGCCATTTCAGCTAAAGAATAATTGCAGACAAAACCTCGTTGAACGTGACTATCAAGAGAATAGAGAAGAAGTGGAAGAAAAAGGAAGATGAGAAAAAGAAGAAAAAGCAGGAAAAGAACAGAACGCTTAGATATCATACCCACCCTATCATTCTTCATTCAACGGCGCGTTGTCCATCGAGGTGACTTGCCATTTAAAGCCCCTATTCCGAGCCCGTGCTAGCCACTGTATAACGGAAATATCAACTCTTGACGTATCTCTATTCTCGTCCGAGAGAACCCCGAGTATAGCTTCACTCATCTTCAGACTAGTTTCCGACTGGTATTGGAAGTATGCTACTTCTTTGTTGCCTGTCAAGTCTGAGTCTAACGCGTCTCGTACGTGTTGCGTCAGGGTATCTATCTGTATCAGATCGAAGCTAGCTTCCCAACCACGAAGGATAGGGACAGCTCCCATTTCTGATGCGATCTCTCGCAAGTTCCGCATCAACTCCTCTGTTACGTCAGGAATCACTGGACTGCTAGGTCGCGTGACTCGATGAATGGCGACTGGAAGACCGCATTGTATCGAAGCATTAGTGAGATATATCTCCGATGCCCATTTGGATGAGATATAACCTTCTGAATCATTTGTGGGCGGACAACGGCCAGTAATGTCCAAGACACCACCGCTAGAAAAATAATGGAACGGTATCCGGCGAGAAGAAGCGAGCTTAACTAGAGCCTTGGTAGACTCAAAATTAGGCCCGCGGAGGAGTTGGTAAGAGTCTAGAAAAGAGCGACCAACACCAACATGCACGATCAGGTCTATATTGGTTGACAGTGACTTGAAGTCGTGCTCAGAGAGTCCTAGGCGTGGAGCGGCGAGATCCCCCGCGTAAACACGTATCTTATTCGAGACAATCGGGTTGCCACGTTGTTTGGAACGGACTGCGACACAGTGTACCTCTTCCACGTCGCTGGATTCGACAAGTGAATGTAAAAGCTTTCGACCTAGGAAACCGGTAGATCCAGTGATGAGGATTTTTCGGGCTTGTGACTTTGGTTGAGAATAATTTATAATATTCGCTCCTTTAGTGATGTCTTGGTCAAGGCTGACTTCAGACTCCCAATCAATTTTATCCACTTTATCAGCAGCGTCGATCTTGGCTGCCATGGTGCTTAACGTGATGGCGCTAAACAAATCAGCCAGAGAAAGCCCAGTATTGAATTGCATATTGACCATGATTTGTAGCTTGACGAGAAGCAACGAGTTGCCACCAATCTCGAAGAAAGTAGTACTTTCGTGGATCTCCGCTACAGCACTCACTCCCTCGTTGAGAACAACCTCCTTCCAAACGTCAGCAAGTTTCCGTTCGGTCTCGGTCAAATCCTCTGACCCCCGTCCGGAAGTTTCATGTCGGATCTCTAAGGCTTGGACAGCAGCTCGATCTGTCTTGCCGTGCGCATTAACAGGAATATGCTCTAAAGCAATGAATATGGAAGGGATCATATATATTGGCAGCGGCAATACGAATCGCAGTGACCGAAGGAATGCATTCTGCTCGCTCTTGTCGACGTATTGACTAGGAGCGAACTGAACGTGGGCAACGAGAAATTCACCACGCATAGTGACTACAGCCCCGTGCAAAGCGCCTTCAGAAGATTGGAGAATAGTATTCTCGATATCCCCAAGTTCAATCCGTATGCCACGAAGCTTGATTTGTGTGTCTTCAGCTATCCGTCCTTGGAATAGCAAAGCGCCGTCAGACCGAAGTCGACCCATATCGCCAGTGCGATAAACAGTATGGCCGTCTATTGATGCGAATTCGGGAGGAGAGTAATGGTTCCCGATGAACTTGCCGTCGCTTAACTTTATGTTATTCAGATATCCCGATGCAACACTTGGTCCACCGATGACAATTTCACCCCCTACTCCCTGGGGCACCGGCTCCAAGTTGCGATCAACAATATACACAGAATAGTTAGGAAGTGGAAAACCGGCCGAAATTTCATCTCCATCAAATATAGGCCCGTATGGAACCTCTGTCTTGGTACAGGTGATTGATTCGGCTGGACCATATGAGTTGTATAGCTTCAAATTCGCAAGCCCAAGGCTTTCAATACTCTGTTTCAAGGATAGGGGCATAGTCTCGCCACCCCCCCAAGCAAATCGCCAGCTAGAGGCTCTCATGAGATACGAAGAACCATACGTAATCCAGCTAGCGTATTCGGAAGGGGTGGCACGAGTGTAGGTGATGTTTTCGAGTTCAATGATCTTAGATATAGCTATCGGGTCACCCCGACTTTCTTGAGGCACTATGGTGACAGACCCTGCGTTGACAAGGCCACAAGTGATTTGCTCGAGGGAGAAATCAAAGCTATACGCGCTTTGTTGTAATATTCTCTCAGAACCAATATCGTATTGTGATACAAGACCCTCGATAGTGTTCTTCAGTGCGGAGTGTTTAAGCACTACCCCCTTCGGAGTCCCTGTAGATCCACTGGTAAATAGGATTGCCGCAGGTAAGTTGGGCGTCGCTTGGCTTTTGGTGATAGTAGTCGCCTCCTCTATGGATGAAATGTTAATCGGGATTGTTGGTACGCTCAGCATTACCAATTGGTCTTCGGTCTCAGCATGATAGAGAAGAGCTACAGGCTTAGCTACATTTGCGACGACCGCTAAACGATGGAGAGAGTTACGAAGGTCCATGGGGATATAGGTACAGCCAGAATGCCAAATCGCAAGGAGTGAGCACACCCAGTCAACGCCTGGCTGTTGAAAGACTGCTATTCTGGAGCCATACCTCACACCAGCCTTGGTTAGCGCTTCGCTGATAGATTGAATACGGACTTGCATTTGCTTATACGTCAGATAATGACCCCTACTGTCACTTAGTGCTTCCTTGTCCGGGTTTTGGGCCGAGATGTCGTAGATACGATGAGATAAAGTCTCAGGCCAAGTAGAGACGAGTCTCGGTCCTAAATAGCTTGTTAGTAGTGTTAAAGCTTAATGTTACTCAAAAACTTAAGGTCTAGTTGGTTCTTACCGCGCCCGAGGATTTTTGCTGATGCGATATCCTTGATATCCCAGAGAGGGACGGAGTCAACCCTTGTGTCGAAACTAGTTGCAAACGCATTAAGCAGCCTGATATAGCTGTCAAAGAGCAACTGGGTAGATTTGGCAGAGTAAAGATACTTCTGGGTACGGAAGGAGACACGAATGTCACTCCCGGTCACCTCGTTCACATCTAGAGTCAAGTCATAGCCATTGCGACCGACGCTGTGTGATCCAGTGACTTCTCCGCCAAACATCTTAGGTCTGGCATCCATAGTAAATGGCCTATAATCCATCCAGACTTGGAACAAAGGGCTACTGCTGGTTGAACGGGGAATATTCAGTCTCTCTAGAAGAGCGTCAAATGGAATTCGAGAATGAGCAAGGGCATCATATGCTTTAGTGCGGGTATCGAGGGCAATATCCTTGAAGGGGACATTCTTGTCTTGGTCCTCATGTCTAAAGCGTAAAGGTAAGAGGTTCAACATGAACCCAACAGTTTTATCCAACGCCTTGTCAGCGCGATTTGCATCTGCAATTCCAACTGCAAGGTCGTCAACATCGATATGCCGAAAAAGGAACGTACGGAAGACACTAAGAAAGAAATGGAAAGTGGTGATCTTATAGCGCCGGCACTGGGCTTTAATTCGACGGACAATCTTGGGGTCTAGAACGAGCCTAGATTCTTCGAATTCATAATTGTCTAGGCTTTTTCGAACGCTCCTTGCGAGACTAAATAGGGGAATGGCGTCCGGGAAATCTGGCTTCATCTCCCCAGAGGGAAGCTTAACACTGTACATTTCTTTCCAAAATTGGAAATCTTCATCGAAAAGCCCATTAGCAACATTCAGGCGCTGGCGGGCAGCAAATTCACTGAACTGAGTCATAACCGGTTCCATGGGCTCTGCATCGTATAGCTTATTGATTTCCGGTATAAGCATGTTGAAGCTGAATCCATCCATGGCAATATGGTGGAACCCAAAAACAACATGGTGAGTCATGTCATCAAGGGAGATCATCTTGATCCTGATGGTTTCGCCTTGCTCAATTTTAAACTCGTAATTAAGGATCTCATTCATCTCAGCTTCGACATCGGCCTCGGACGTAGCTCTTCGCCGTTCAAGTCTAAGGGGTGACTGCTCAAGGATGCCCATTGTTGGTTCATTCATCCGTTCAGGGTCGGCGAAAAAACAAGTGCGGAATACTTCATGGCGATTACCTAGCTCGATAACAGAGCGATCGGCGTCATCAAGACGAATTGGACCAGTGAATTTGAAACGGCACATGAGGTTAAATGTAGTAGGATCCTCGAGATATTGCATAAGGAACCAGAAACGCGACGTGCCGTATGACATCCTTTCTTTCTTAATAAATAATGGTTGAGCATCTACGTACTCAGGTAGGTGAGAGTAGAGCTTTGCGGCTGGTATCTCTTGTAACCCTGGCTCTTCATCAGCGTCTCCGAACTGGTCTTTGATTTCTTCCGTGTCAATCTCAGAGGCTGCAGTTGCTGGGGTCCTCAGACCCACCTCCGAAGTGTCGGAATGCAAGCTCTCTGTGAAAGTAGACTGTGTAGCTGCGTATTGGAGCTGCCGTGAAAGAAAGGTAGTCCGGAGAGGGCTATTAGGTATTTGTGAAACAAAATCTTGAGATAATCCAGTGTGAATCTGTGCCGTGGTGTCCCGCCAGGCCCCCTCAGGGCCGTCAAGCTCGGCGATCAAAGGGATATCAATGGGAGCGATGGTGAATGTTTCGTTCATTTCTTCTTTATCGAATTGCTTGACATCGAGAGAAGGCTTCTGAGCACCGGTAGTAGGGGCAGAAGCTTCCGCCTCCACACTCGGGGCATTCGCAGCGGCAGTGAATTTAAGAGCTTCATCAGGCAATTCTTGCTTACCATCCGATACTATCCGTGATGAAGTATCCCCGCCACGGAGTATATTGGGAATAAGTTCGGGCGATAAACGTCCCATAGCATCCTCCACCAATTCATTGACGGTAGCGCCACCTAAAATCTTGAGCACGGGCATATCTAAGTCAAGTTCTTTAGTAAACCATGATCGCATATCAACTGCTAATAGAGAGTCAACACCAAGTTCGACGATTGCAGTGTCGGCAGTTATACCACGCTCATCTGGGTTCATATTTAGACGTGCGTATAGGGTGCTGAGAAGACCGTCTAAGAGCAACTGATGGACGTCGTTCTCATCTGTCAATTCGGCAAGCCTCCCACGAACTGAGGAGCCATCTACATGGCCCTCTAAAGAGGGCTCACCACTAGGTTTGACCATCTGTAGCCAACCAAAGCGTGGTGTGTGTGCCCATATCGGTGGATTGGGATTGCGCTCCATATTGAGCCGTTGAAGGCCTGCAGTAATCTCTGGGTTCATGCCAGAGTCGGGGTTTCCTGCAAGGACTGCTTCAGAAAAGAATTGATAAAATTCCCATTCGCTGATGTTGACATATCCAACGTTCTTTAAACGTTCAAGCTTGCGTGGATCTCGGTTAAGATACCCAAGGCCGACAATGCCGGGCACTATAATAATGGGAGTCAGCAATTGCCAAGTTGGGTAACTTTTGTACTCATGAAATCCGTGTCTCGGGAGTTAAAAGTCGTACAAACTCATACGCTCAGTCATGATAGGTAATTTTGACCCCTGGGTCGGACTGAGACAGGCCAAAAGGGGGGGGGAAACGACAAAAATTACTCACTATTGATAGCACTGCCACACAAACCGCGCATACGACGACCGGCTACCAAGCTACACATGAATGCATTAGCAGCAGCATATGCGGTCTGACCCATGTTTCCTGAGACGTAAGCTAGCGAGGAGAAGACTATGAAGAAGTCTAGATCCGGTTGGTTGAAGAGCTCGTCTAAGAAAACAGTGCCGTCAACTTTAGGATGAAGTGTCTTCGCGAACTCTGCGTGGGTCTTGTTGGCGAAAAGCCCGTCGATAAGGATCATAGCCCCGTTAGCAACGCCAGCAACCGGCGGTAACTCCTTCCTAATCTGCCTATATACGGCATGCACTGAGGCACGGTCCGTAATATCCATTGGGTAAATTTTGACTGTAGCACCTTGAGAGTAAATAGATTCCAGCCAGTTGGTATTTACTTGGGGATTTCTGGAAGATAGGGCTAAATATCTAGCACCTCGCTGTACCATCCATTTAGCTAGCTGGAGACCAAGTTCACCAGTTAAGCCGACCATAAAGTATGTCCTATCGCCACGAAACTGAATGGACTGGTCAGCTGGAGTTATCGCAACTGGGACGGTGGGATCGGCCTTCCAATCAATAATCCGAAGCCCTGTGGAATACACAGTAGTAGACGAGATGGTAGACGCCGGGATAACAATAGCAGACTCCTCTGACCCCTCTAGAGCCAACAGGCCATATTTTACTGCGACAGAAAGAGCAGTGCTAGCATCGGTTCCGGTGGCGAATGCTTTAGGGTTATACAGAAATGACGTTGTTCTGGTATTGCAACCGGGGGAAAGATACTTCTTAAATTTGCGTGCTACATTTCTTGCTTCAGGAGTCTCGGAAAGGTCGAAGAATGAAGTGATGTCTCCAGGAATGGTCTTAGCTAGCACACGATCTGGGGTTAAATGGTGAATATAACTCACCCCCCTATCTGTGGAAGACACGGAGGTCATAGTGACAGCTTTTCTTTCTCTCTCAGCTGCACTCCTGATATTCTGTATGAGGATGGCTGGGGGTTCATGAACAAGGATATTAGGGCCATCTTCTACAATAGTGGTAGCTAAGAGCTGGGCGGCACTATGAAGAACCAGGTTACTTTGTTTCTCTTCTTCTATACTTCCTACTTCGATAGTCCAACACCTAGGTACCGAAACTATCGATTGATTCATCTCCGTTAGGGCGACAACTGTCTTGCCAGTATCTGTAGTACTCCCGAGAGCGAGGTAAAAGCACCCAGCGGTGCCAACTCTTATAGGGTTTAACGTGCACTTGCTGGTAATTATCTTCACGTCATCGTCGGTAGTCACTAGGTTTGAGCGCTCGCGGAGCTTGTAGGATTGGACTCCCTGCTCGATCTCAACAACTACCATGGATTGGTCGGTGTCGCGGGTGATGAGCCTTCTCTCGGAATTGACCCGCGCATTGACATCTGGGACGGGCAGATATCGTGGTATGAGCAAGGTGTTGTTTTGGATAGACAATTCACGCTCATTAGTATATAGAGGGTCATTAATCTTGACGCTTTCTGTGGAAAAATGATGTGTGAGGCGCAATCTCAACAAGTGATGAGCGAGAGTAGCAGGGGTTGGTCTGTCATTGCCATCGAAATTAAGGGTTTGGAGTCTTAGAGAGGGCATTTCACCAACCAGACACCTCCCTACAGCGACCATCATGTTCATATATGGGTTCTCGCCTCGGCTCCCGGTTGTAACCCATAGCATAATATGGGAATTATCGCATATCTTCACAACAGCCTCGAACTTTTCGCGAGTAAAGGGTTTGAAGAAGGGTTCATCAAGCTCCATCAGGTTAATAATAGTTGGTTGAGAGGTGATTATTTCATCGCTAATTTCAACAGCTGTGTCAAAATGGGTAACATCGTCGAAGAAAGGTGTGAGGAGATTCCTCAGGCCACGTACAAGGCGGCTAGTTTGGATAGTCTGGCCACCTATGATCAAGAGTTTATCGCCGAATTTCTTTTCACCAGAATATGACAGAGGATCACGAATGATTTCCATTTCCTTGTCAACTGCCATGGAACACATAACAGAAAAGGGGGCTGTGGATGAGGTCTGCTCGGGCGTAGCAGTGTCGATCCCGGAGAACCCTGTGTCTCTGAGGATATCGTCCCAAGCTTTTTGAGGTATGAACTGCGAGTCCTTGCGACTTTCTTCGGTAGCAGCGAACCAGCCCGGGCAGGCACAGCCAAGGAGCCCAATACATAGGGATCTATGATCAGTGATTTCAAGAAGGGCAAGGTAGCCTCCAGGTCGAAGCAGACTTCTAGTGTTCCTCAAAGCCTCCTTCAAACATGCTGTTGCGTGAAGAGTATTGCTAGAAATCACCAAATCGTAATAACCTGCCGTGAACCCTTGCTCTGTAGGTTCGTACTGAATATCTAGGTTTTTGAAAAACATCTTTCCGCTAACATCGTCTGAAAATTCTAAGCGAACATCTCCCAAAAGATTTGTGTCGACATCAGCATATGTGTAAGACATGAAGTTATCGCCTATGGCGGCGAGGATCGACTTCGCACATGATCGCCCACCAGAACCAATCTCGAGCACTTTCAGATTACGGTGTCTAAACGCAATTTGGCGGATTAATTCGACTAATCGTTCGCGATAGACCCCGTAGCTAGGAATAGTTGTGTAGAATCGATCAAGGAATTGGCTATATTCAGGCTCTTTAGAAAGCTCGCCGCGCACGAAGCAGGCTAGGCGTTCCTTGATCCAAAGACATAGCTGGACTTGATTTTTCACCTTGGCTAAATGCTGCGCTGGGGGATCTAGAATCTCCCATGTGTCTGCAAGCCACTGTTTCGTACAGTTTGCATGATTACCAGATTCTACGAGCTTCACAGTATTTTTCGCCCACTCGAGAATGGCACGTTGGTGGCCAGTGCAGTTCTCAATCGTCTGCGGGTCAACGGTCCTGTAAACATCCCGAATAATATAGAAGGATAAGCGCTCAATGAAGTTTGCGATCTTCTCGTCATCAATTGAGATAGGATAGCCTCCCCACTTTGTACTTATATCAGGGTCTGCAATATCCCATGTGATTGCTGCAAAGGTTTCACGATCGTCGGCCTCAGTTGGCTTAGAGAGAGGAGTCACATGGAGCCCTTGGACCTGGATAATAGCATTTTTCCCATCTTCTCTGTACAGATCAACATCTCCTGAGATACCCTCGTTGGCATCTGTTGAGATGCATGCATCAAAGGATAAAGGAATATCGATGCCGGTGTTGGGTTCACACGCCACGGGGTTGATGACGATACTGTGGATCATGGTAGGAATGTGTAGGGTCCAGAGGCGGCCATCACCGGGAGCGCCGATTGCAGCAAATACTGATTGAAAAGCTACGTCAAGAGTCGCTGGATGGATGATCCATCTAGGAGAAGATATATCCTCATTGGGAGGAATGTTAATCATGCCTCTAGAGCCCCCAGTGGTTCTCTGTAGGTCTATCACCCCTTTGAACATATCCGTATATCCATACCCAAGGGCAGCAAGTGCTTCGTAGAAATACTCGACATCGGTATTGATGAAATTGCTCACCCATTCTGGTCTTTCTGGTAATGCATCGTCTGACTGTTCGCCAACGGTGAGATGAACCTGGCCATTAGCCACTGACGTAAAGCCGCCATCCTTGCTAAGGCAAGCATGGCAGACAAAGTCTGCGGCTACATGACCATATGCCCCCGTAGATTCACGTTTAATATTAGACAAAACAAAAATAGTTTCGACTGCGGAACTTTCGTCCATGAATGGCAATGCTCGATGAATACTGAAGTCCCGTAGTTCCATCAACCGGGTTTCTTCGAACGGCACAATATTCCTTGCAGCCTCTAAAGCCATGACTGCGAACCCGGCTGCTGGGAAGACAATTTGTCCCTCGATCTGGTGACCGTACAACCATGATAACTCTTGAGGCTTAAGATAATTGCGCCAGCGCAACTCTCCCACGACCTCATCTGTCGTACGGGTTCCTAGAAGCCCATGAATAGGGTAGGGACGGAGGCGGTAAGCCTTAGAAATACGGCTTTCATTCCACAGTAATTTATCATGATCCCAGGTATATGTCGGTAGGTTTTTTGAAAGCTCGAAACTTGCATCTTTCGTGAATGCTCGCTGGAAAGCCTGAAGATCGATGGACGAGGGACCGAGGACACTCCAAATGGAACCCAAGGTAACAGCCACGGAGAGACTATCATTTTTCCCGCGAGATAAAGTTCCAAAGTATGGTATTGGTGACCCCAAAAATTCCTCAATGGTCAGGCTAGCAGGACCCTTGAGAGCTGGGTGAGGGCCTACTTCGACTACCAAGCCTGGAGCCCCAGTAGCATCAAGGGCAGCCTCTAAAGCGTGGGAGAAGAGTACGGGCTGTAGCATATTATCTAGCCAGTATGAATCCTTAAGAACTGAGCTCATATTTGTCGTAACTCTCTCACCGCCCAGGACAGATGAATACCAGGGGCATGCGTCAGCAATAGGCTCGAGGACCTGGATATCGCAATCTTTAAGCGAACTAACGTACGGCTCAGAGCAAGGGATCATATGGAAACAGTGATAAGCTGTGTCCACCTGGAGTTTTCGTGCAAACTTCGATTCATCTTGGAATACCATTTCGATAAGATCAATAGCGTCTAAATCTCCAGATAGGGTGACACTAGCAGAAGAGTTGCTAGCTGCTAGCTGAGCTTTCCCCTTAAGTTTTGGTAAATTGCAAAGGTCATTTGCATCACTCATGTCGGTACCTGCGGCAATCATAGCACCACGTTGTCCCATATTGTTTTTTGCTAGAGAGGCGCATTTTCCACGGTAGTAGGCAATGCGTATAGCGTCCTGAGCAGTTAAAAAACCAGCAGCATAAGCACATGCAATCTCCCCAGAGGAATGGCCGACTACGGCACTAAAGTGGATGCCGCCTTGTTGTAAGAAGTCAACGATCATAATCTGAACCGCTGTACAGACCGGTTGAGAGATAGCCGCCAAAGCGATTTGGGACTTATCTTTTGATGCAAGCATCTCTTCTTTTAGTGACCATTCGGGGCCATCGGGTAACCTGGCTAGGGATTTCTCGAGATCGTCTATGATAGATTCAGCCAGATGGGAAGCTAATATTAGTTCGCGACCAACAGTAGCCCATTGAGCTCCTTGGCCTGTAAATATGCCGAGGATCTTTCGTGCACATCTTGGATTTACACGAACACCAAGACGCTCCTTTTTGGCCTCCGCATTGGCTAGAGCAATTTCCATCTGGGATGCAAGAGAATCAATAGAAGAAGCTGAAAACGAGATACGGAAATTTAAAGCTGTTCGGCGGAAGAGAGACCAAGACAATTTACCGAGACTCAAATCGGGGTTCTCGTGAAGGAATGCGAGATATGAGTTGAGAGAAGCAACAAGGGACTTCTCAGAAGCCCCTGAGAAAACAAACAGGTAAGGCGCCTTTGTTGTTGAGGATATAGCGGTCTCAGCGGGCCGTGATTCGTAGCTCTCAATAATGGCGTGTGCGTTGGCACCGCCGAATCCGAAACTGTTGATGCTAGCTCGGCGTGGAACACCGGGTGGGAGGTTAGGCCACTCCCGGGGCTCGATTGGTACCTTGAGATTTCCATAGTAAGGCTCCAACTCAGGATTCAGCTTAGTAAAATGCAGATTAGGGGGGATAATTCTGTTTTGGATAGCTAGTGAGGCTTTCATTAGACCCGCGATACCGGCGGTGCCCTCTGTGTGGCCGACAACGGTTTTTATAGAGCCGACATAAAGTACATCTTCCTCAAAACCATCGTCAGCGGTAGTCCCGCTAGAATTCATGTCCCTCTGGGAAAAGAAGGCTTTATAGATTGCAGCTGCTTCTTGGGGGTCACCAGCCTTAGTGCCCGTCCCGTGAGCCTCGAAATATTGGCATCGGTCACTACGCTTGGCAATATCCAAGCCAGCACGTGCGTATGTGTCTCGAATAAGAGATGCCTGCATGGTAGAGCTCGCTATTATAAGTTAATTTTTAAAACCCAGTTATTCGTGGAAGGGAATGGCCTACGCATTGTAATTCCAGGGGTTCTTCCGTCTTGATTAATACCAGTCTCACGTATTATATACTCAATATGGTCGCCGTCTCTAATAGCCGCTGAAAGTGTCTTCATCACGACGGAGCCTGCCCCCTCGCCCCGAGCATAACCATCAGCGCTGGCATCCCACATGCGTGAGCGACCAGTTGCCGATAGCATGTTTAAGTTACTTTCAGCAACAAACATGGTTGGACCAAAAATGAGATTAGTGCCAGCTGCAACCGCCACCGGAGACTGTCCACTCCTTAAGGTCTGGACAGCCTGGTGAACAGCGACGAGACTACTTGAACAAGCTGTATCAATGGTCATGGAGGGGCCATGCCAATTGAAGAAGTAAGAAACTCGATTTGACAGGATGCTGCGAGCTGATCCAGTAGCTGCGTAAGTTGGAACATTCTCACTATCACCATATACTAACATAATTATTAGCCAATGTACCTAGGTAATCATTTTGAAATTAAGGAGAGAAACAAACCGATCTGAGAAAAATCATCGCACATAACACCGACATAAACGGCGGTTTGTGAACCGGCGAGAGACTCAATACTAAGGCCCGCAGCTTCTAGAGACTCGTATACAGTCTCCATTAGTATGCGTTGTTGAGGGTCAATGGCCTCGGCCTCGCTCGTCGGAATGTTGAAAAATTGGGCATCGAAGAGCCTCGGATCATCAGAAAGGAGGTAGGATGATAAAACATTGCTGGCACCATGGTAATGGCCGTCCTTGTTGTAGAAATTATCAGCCTTAAAACGATCTATTTTTCGCTGAACATCGCGTGGGTTGCGTAAGAGATCCCATAATTTGGATGGAGATGTTGCCTCCCCGGGGAAACGACATCCACTACCTATGACAGCAATGGGTTCGTTGCTGTACGACATGGTAGATATTAGATAGCGACACTAAGAAGGGTAGCGTATTAGTTGTATAAAAAATAGGCTGTAGTTGCGTATAATGTGGTGACAACACTAGCAACCAACAAGGTGAGGGTTTTCTACTGGCCTAGCATCGTTGTCAGACTGGCTAGTTTGCTAAGAATATGGGGAACCTGTCATACAATACCTAAGATGCCCAGCTAACATTAACTTACGATGCCGGAGGATTGGTACAAAGCCGCCCGTATGGTACACGATAATAACCTATAAAACGGGTAAAAGAAACCAAAACGAAAGTTCTTAAGCCTCTAATGGAATGTGGCAAGATGCTAAATAATGAACGACAGTTGCAATGACAATCTGATTACTATAAGGCAATAGCAACGAGAAAAAAAAACCACCTAGAATATAAATAAACTGGCGAGATGTTCGAAGGAAAGAGGCTGTATAATAATCCGTGTTGAAGCAAGTCGTTGTCAACCTAAAGGGACCCGATACTTGTATTAATACTTTAGATCTATATCGAAGAACCTATGTCTATCGATCCGCTGGCATTTTAAGAGATGATTTTTTTTTTTTGGCACTTGTGACAACATGGTGAGTGGAGGATCAGCGACTTGGGAATACGAACGCCTTGTACGGCGCAAAGACACTAGATAGTCAGCCATGTTTTATCTGAGGCACGGGTTACAATAACTAGATGTGTGGGTTGTACGTATACCCTACAAGAAACAATGAGTACATCAAAATGTGTGTTGATGTATGTTGGTTTCTAGCTGGGTGTTACGCCTTAAACTAGTTCCTAGTAGGTATCTACTACTAGGGTTAAGATGCATGTACATTGATACTGGGTTAACCTACAATTATAAACATCTTGTATTAATATCATAGTACTAGGTTGGGTTAATCCTAGTCAGCCAATTCAAGTAAGCACTAGATTAGTGACATGCAGGTACCCGGCGTTTTTGCATCTAAGTATAGCAACGCTCGCAGATTTGTCTGGCTGACAGGGGAATACAACAACTCTTATTCTTGATGACTTAGGTATTTAATTTGGCCCATTGCGGTGAATCATTTGACATTGGTGCACGTGTAACCAGCGACATATGTTTTATTTAGGATGTGTCGATTGACATAGATCAACCATTTATAGGGATCAAATGCCGGATTGACATCAACACCATTGTGTAAGGTGCATATTCATCATTCCAAGCCCAACTTCAAACTATTAAGAGCCAGACTCGTCGTTTGGTTCTCTTCCCTAAAAACTATATCGTTTACTACTGGCTCTTGACGAGAGATTCAAATAGTAAATGACTATTAATTAGAACCAAACCCATCCTCAAGGCTCATTCGCTGAATTGATAACAAACAACCGTATACCCGCCATTCTGCGCGTCCTTACTTGTTTAGACGTTAACGTGCTATAATTACTTTCGTACCTGTATTTTCCTTTCTTCATTTTTTCTTCCTCTTTTCCTTCTTCTTTTATCGTTATCCATTGAGCCCTGGGAAACGCAACCACGCAATAAGAACCTGGACGCTATGTTGCGCAACGTCAGACAGCATAATATGAAGAAGCCTGTGCTGCTCATGCTACATGGCAATGGTAGCTCGGCTGCCATATTTCGCATTCAAACCCACGGCTTGGCCAAGGAGCTTTCCAAAAATTTTGACCTAGTCTTCCTCGATGCACCCACCCCTGGTATGCCCGGTCCAGGCGTATTACCCCTCTTTGCAGACATGCCAGCCTATTATCGATGGATCGAACCTGGAGACATTAGTATCTCTCCCCTAGCTCGGGTGGTTGAAATCCTCGATCTCGTCCACCACATACAAATACAACTAGGCCAACAAAACATAAACCCTGAAGATGTTGTTGGGGCATTAGGCTTTAGTCAGGGAGCTCTTGTTGCTTTGGCGTTACTCGGTCTTCGTCTAGCTGGGCAATCTTCGTGGGAGAACTTGCGTTTTTGTGTAGCCATTGGTGCGAGCACAACAGGAAATGCGTCTCAATTGGATAGCATTGAAACTATGACAACTAGGCTGTCAACTTTTCTCGGCTACGAAGATGGTAAATTTCCTGGATATAGTGTCCAGGCGGCGGGAGTCAAGGATCTCTGGTATAGGGATGCCCGTCGCATCGCAAATATGTGTGCGGAAGAAACAACTCGAACAATGGATTACCGGGGTGGGCATGTGGTGCCCCATCGAAGGACAGAAGTTCTTAAGCTGGCGCAAATTATTATGGATACCAACGAGGCTAGTAAGAACGATGCAAAGAATATTAAGGTGGCTCGGTCGTCGATTACAGATCCGGCGTTATCCATATTTGCTAGAAACAGTATCGGGGCGGAAGCATCTATAGCTCTATAGGACGAAATAAACGTACGATTGGAAATTCCAGATATCTCAGGAGCGTGATATAGCTAGGTTTTAGGCATGCTGTTTACTTTTCTATGTGTATTTACCTAACTACTCAGGCTATGTAGTTATCAAGACTCATTTGCGTAGCAGTGACTTCGTAGATGAGACTGCGCCGGTTATTTTCCAATCCTTAGCATATATTTATGTACCTATGAACACTATAACCTACCTAATATTGCATTTTCGGTATGCCTCGTCCTGTATATACCTACTCTTAACTTCGATAATGGTGAATTGGTTCTCTCTTTCTCTGTGCTTGTTCGCTCAGCGCCCGACTAGAGCAGAACCCAATACGAGGAGAACATAAGTGCTAGTTGATTCTATTTAGAATACGGATATAATTTCCAAGGTCAGACACAGGGTATGGGATTGACGGGATTGCGTAGCAATACTAGAGATAGAACTAATGCTCAAAGGTTGTAGCCGAAGAGATTAGGACATACAATTTTTTACCTTATACACAGATAATTGTATATATTGGACTCTAATCTAGGTTAGTTGAAGTGAGTCCATTCTCATTACAACATGAATTTTCAACGTTTCAAGCACACATCAATGAGGGATTGAGATCTAGAGCGTCCCATGTAGGGGAGACAAGGTGCTAAAATTCCTACATACTGCCAATTCACCCGCTAAAGTAATTAGTACAAAATAAATATTCAGCCCATCGTGTGGCATCCAATAACACTTAATCTAGTATAATGAATCTAGATACGGCACGGCAGAAGGATCAAACGACTACGGCTCAGAGCAAGCTACGTCTCCATTTTTACGCCGTAACGGCGACCATTCTCCGATCCGCAGTGCGGTAGACTAGTTTCTGGCCACTTATCTTGCCCTTGCGCATTAAGGATACACCTTCAAGAAGACCCTCGAATCCGTCAGGCTCAATCCTAGTCGGATGTTCCTTTAGCTGGCCGCCGCTAAACATTTGGTGGATGACCGGAAAGAATTCTTCTGCGAAAGCACGTGCCGCCGGCACGCCCGCCGTCGCGAAAGGCTCAGGCCAGCTACATGGCAAACCTCGCATCCAGGAGCTCAGGATCCAGTCCGGTCGTACAACACGCCGAGTAGCGGTTCGTTCTGGAAATGGCTCTAAGCCAACGTCTATTACCGTTAGTTTTAAACAGTAAAATGGACGGGAGGGGTTGGGATAAGTCAAGAGTACGCACATTTCCCGCCGCAACGTCCAATAGCCTGGTAGCAGATCTTCATTGTGCTCTCTTCGGTGATACAATCCAGGGCGTAATCGAGAGCATTGCCCGTGGCTGCCCGAATATCTGCCCCGCAGGTGGGCGTGTTGTAGTCGAAACAAATATCGGCACCGTACGACTTAACAAGCTCAAAGTTACGCGGTGAACATGTTGTGATGACTCTAAGACCACAGTGCTTTAATAATTGGATAGCCATAGTTCCTGTTGATGTGGCACCTCCATATACAAGAACATCCAAGGGCTGATCAGTGGGCTCCGTGAGAAGTTGTATTGGTAAGCCTAGGGAATAGAAGAGAGCCATGCCGGCTGTTGCAATTCGTAAGCCCATGCCAGCACCAACCTCAAAGCTCATGTTGTCTGGCATCTTCAGCGCCATACCACCATCTAGTGATACGTATTCTGCAAAGGTCCCGCTTAATGGCCGCAAGCCTTCCATGCCTTCGGTTGCCCCGCAGACACGGTCACCAATCTTGAGACGACCAGAGGCCGCAACTGTGGCACCCATTGCTACCACGATGCCGGATGCATCTGTCTAATGATTTTTTAGCCTTCCAGAATTTTATAAGACGGCAAGTCCGTAGCATACTTACACCAAAGATAGCCCCTGAGGTGACAAAAGGGCCTACCATCTTAGTATCGACAGGATTCAGGCTCACGGCCTCGGTCTTGATGATAACCGAACCATCTTCGAGGGGCGGAAGAGATATGTCTTCACGTATACAATAGTCAAGCATGTCGTTAGCCACAATGGCCCTCTGTGTCTTGGGAAGATCCAAAGAAACCGACATTTCTAGATATGTGTATAGAATGGAAGAGCAGGAATTGAAAAGTTCGCAAGAAAATGGTGCAGGAACTATTAGAACATATTACAACTGTGCAGAATGATCGAGGCTATAATCTCGAAACATGATGATGGCCATAAGATAGATGATCACAAATGGAGTTTAGCTACGGATAAGTCAAGTGAACTACTATGAATATAGCATCAGCCACAACACTAAAGAAGCAGCTGGATGCGGACACATTGTCATGGTACCTAATCCTTAGGGCCTTGTCAGCCATAGTCAACAGATAACTTTGGCACACAGGTAATTTTCTCCTCGTTTGACATTCTGACATGACGTCAAAAAATTGTAACCCCGGGATGTGTATTAAAATATACCTATATAGTGTGAATATAAACCTACTGGTTATTGGCTGCACGCAATATTACGCATAGATCTTGTTTCTTTAGGTACCTAGTATAATCTGGATTTATTTTATAGGTTAGATACATTGGTGTCATCGATAAAGGCGGCTTTAAAGTTGAATTCATGTGCGATATTTACCAGGCTGCCGGGATATAAGCAATAGCTCCTGAGCTCTGACCAATAATATCATGAAGCAGTATGCTGTATACCCTTGTTAAGTTAGATACTAATGTAGATCATGTATCTCCTGTATGCATATTGACTCCTTGACTAGTCGACCTTGACACTGCCGAGATAAGTACTGTGAAGTACCCATCTTTCGGGTTGGGAACTGACCATAAACAAAGAAATAAAGCCATATTAATTGACTAATGGAACAATTGACCTGGATGTAGACTTAGTTTGTTTCTATCTATAGCCTCAATTACCTACATCCAGTATGTCTGTCTCAGCCCTACGAAACACAACATCGGATAATATCTCACATTTAAAGGCTTGCTTATACATAAAATGCATAGGAGTGAGGGGATTGGGGTAATCAAGAATCTACATGCCTACCTAGGTAGTCACATTAATTACTCGTCTGACCGTCTAAGCAAAGGAACTGACCTATTTAAGTTCATACATTAGTGATCTATGCCAGTGTAATCTACCTACATAACCCACATACCTAGGTACCTAGGTAATTGATATGCTGGTTATGAGTTGCATACTATGTACCTACTTACAGAGTCGGTTCGACTAGTGATCACAACGCCATAATCAGAAGTACGAATTATTTTCTCATCCTCTAGTGGCTATCAGGTACTTCTGTACGAGTATGCAAGGATTCAGGAACGGTCCCAGTATGGGGTGCCAAGCTTCCATAATTGCCCCATACAAACCTCAGCACTTGGTGTTTCTTGACTTGATGCACGTTGCGCTAGACTCTGGTACCTGCCTTGTGCTTCAATTGGATCCGGCGGGACAGTTCATGTTGGTTGGCTTAGGTTAGGTACAGCGTCCATCTCCCCAACTCCGATTACTTCTTTATTCTTTTGAGTAACGTGACTGGAATGCTATAGGTAATCCATTTCGCCACTTTGCTCGCCGCATAGGCTTATTTTAGTGTCCTTCGAGTGTCTTGACAGGTGAGAAATATCTAAAACCTGTTTATCAAAGCGTATTATCCTTGATATGCACGATATAATATATTGATCCACCAAAGAGTTACCTCAACTTTTTTCTGTTCTAGGTGTCGTGAGGAATGGATGGATGGATGGAGGGTCCAGGGACAAAAGACAAATTTAGACATGATGGCCACACTACTATCACTGCTAATTATTCATTTGTGTCGTGCCTTGTTGAACTTACCATCGAGGTCTACTGGTGTATTAAGATCGGGATATGGAGTTAGATGTGGTGGACTTGCTTTACTGGTTGGGCATTTCACGAGGATTACATGTAAATAGAGAGGGGAAGGGGGGGAGGTTGATGACGATTGTGCCTACCTTGCCGCAGAGGTGGATGCGTAAAGAGATCTTAAACTGTCAACAGTATAGTGCCCTAAAGTGTCGTGCATTGCTAGTATAGTCATACTCATTTCCACGTTGTTATTTTAGAAGTTGGCTTATAAATTAGTTGGCACTGAGTGGAACTTGATTTTAGAGTAGGGTATAGGGAAGGATAACATAGATTGATGTCCTGAGCCAATAGATTCTGCGGAAAGCCAACAATAGACCTTTTGGGTCGCGGCACCTACGGCGTGTGCGGCGCGACCCTGTTGGAAGCACAGCCATCCATCCGTTTTGATGTCACATCTGAAACAAAGGAAAATAAGATCGGTTACCAGATCCAGGGTAGGAACTAGTCCCTCGAACTCTTCCTTCCAGATAATCCACATGGACGAAGCCAGGGATCTGAAGTTACTTGGCAATGACCGGGGTAGCTCAACAGGTGCCACCAAGCTACACTATGTTGCCATTGATATACCAAGAGCTTGGTCCGCTGCTTTCCCAACCGAATAACGGGTGGAAAGAAAGATATATTGATATCGTGTTTATTATAATCTAGATTCTAGAAATCCCAAGGCTTACACGAGAATGGCGTCCTCTACAGCTCAGCATCAAGCCTCTTTAATACCACCACCAAAGAAGTTCACTCGCTCACAAAGCCCAAGGGCAAAGGAGAGACGAAGGTAAGTCTTCATCTTAGCTCCGCGATATAGATCAAGCCATTGACACGGACCCTGCAGGTTGCAGAATAGGATAGCACAGCGCAACCATCGTAAGCCGATCATCAACCCCATGAAAATGTTCCCCACATTCTAATGTGAATGTAGGCCGCAAACTCAAGGAGAGGGCCGCTTGCGCGGACGGCAACCTCTCTCCAGAACACCAGAATTCCTGTGCATCCGAATCATCATCGCGCTCTAGCAGTATAGACCAACCATCGTCTTCGTCTTTCTCAGGGGTCATAGATACTACATTTATGACTGATGGTTTAACAAATGGGGTGTCTTCAACCTGGCCAGCTCTTGATCCGACAATGGGTATGCAAATTCTAGGGACACCTGGGCCTACTATGCCTGGGATCCTAGGGGGAACATTAACGGCTGACATATGGTCTCATACAGCGCTTCCCGCGTCGGTCTTAATAAATGCTTCCAGTTCCGAATTCAACCCTTGTTTTATGCCCCTATCACATGACTGTACTTGCAACAGCATGAACGGTCCTTGTGTCCATCATTTAGACGAGTTCCATGATAGCCTTATGGGAATGATAACAGTATCGCCCGATGTAGGTTCGTCTCCAAGGGTTCAACCTATCCCTGCGCCGGTGGAAGACAACATGATGATGCAGCCCATGGCATTCGAGGCTAGTCCTGGTATATATGACATGATACGCCATGAATCTCATCAACTAGCCTCAAGTACACCTACGAGAAAACACTCACGCTCTATTTCCAGGTAGGTAGATTCAATTGATCTTCGCCTAGGTACCTGCTAACCCCTCAGCCCCTTTTGTGATACCCTAGCCGAGCAATGCATACAGAGCATGCGTACTCGACGGCGGACGGTCCCAGCGCCAATGTCACCATCTAATACTACGATTGCGACCCCTCCCTATACTCCTGATGATGTTTATTGTTCGCCAGATCCTGCAATGATAGACCCGGAAATAGCAAATAGCACTGCAACTAACACAGCGCGTTTTAAGTCTCTTCTTGAAATCGTGCGAAGTTTTGGGTTCCAAGATTTCGATAGCATGGTCACCACATATTATACTGCGAAGTTTCAGAAAAATAGTATTCCCGATATGTCGCAAAGGGCAAGCCGGAGTCGTCGGTTGCATAGACTTTTGCAAGACCTACATGAGAGTAGCAATCGGTGGCCTAAATGGGAGTCGCGAGGCTTACGTGAAGGCGTAATGGAAAGTGCTCGTATGTAAAATTATGATATGCTACAATATTTCAAGAATGAGCTGACGAAGATCATTTTCTAGGGGATATATGCGTAAATGAAATAGAGAGAGTAGCCCAAGGTCGTAGGTGGGGAGAGGAGCTTTACGATCCAGCAATACTTGATGGACTTGGTATCAATCATGGTAGCAACATAGCGGCCGATTCAGGTTACAATCCGCAGCTAAGTGGTATTACGCCGTCATCTTACCCATCCATACCAGATGAAATAGCTTTCCAAGATAATGTGAGTTGGCGATATCATGAATCTAGAACAAATACGTTGCTAATCTCTTTGCAGGCCCCTAGTCTCTGGTCGTTACTCACGGAGTTGGCTGGCACAGGCAGCCTGCAATGCGACCGTGTTTCTCAAGAGGTCTTGATATCATTACTTGAGGCTAGAAGAAGTCAGAAGACCCAACTGGACCCTTTTATAATGTCCTAAATCTTATAACCAACATGTACCAGTAGCTTGTACAATATCCGCCCCAACTTGAGCTTCGGGGTATGTACCGATATTATAATGAGTGTACACTATTAATTTTTACTACATCAGCCAGATAAATAGGGAAGACGTACAGGATCGGTCATGAATAAGACACTTGGAGATAGAGGGAGTCATGATCCAGGACCCACATCCTATGATACTACTTAGCCTTCTCCTTTGTACAGATAAATATAAATAAGTTTAATTTCATAGAACATGAAGAACATTTTCTCCGGTAACACATTCAAATCACCCCGAGGAAAGAGACCAGTAATCTATTAGGTATTTATCAAATCATCGAGGACGCAACTTCTAAGATACCCCCATGAAAATAGTTATGGAATAAATCAACTATAAATTAGAAAGATTCATTTGGAAATATGACTAAAATTAATAAGGTTATAAATTTTTTTTCCAAAAAGGGGGGTTTATTACAATGGTACTTGCCACGAGAAACCAAGCAACTGCTTACCTAGGTAGGCAATCGATACGTTGTGCAGGGAATCTAGACTACAAATATGAATATCACCGATACCTATATACAGGAATCTTCTATATTCCTTCCTAACTTCTAACAGTACCTTGATTGTCTATTAATGAGGATTATCAAAGTCATAAGGGCACAAAACTTCCGAGCCCATGAGAAAAGGCATCATATTCATGAAGTAGAATTATGGTCATGATCCAAGCGGGGTACTTATAATGATGACTATAGTGTATAACCTTGATCTCAAATATTTAATATTAATACATAGGGAAGGGGTAGATAATTATACGAAATCCGAAATTGTGCTCTACCAGCCGGGAATGGTACGAGCATTGACAACAATGCCATGTAAAGGTTTCGAGGATAAAGTCCCACCCGATATAGCAACATTTTTCTCATCTTGATGGTTTATATCCGAGAGCACGAATTCAAACCGACCAACCCAACAAGCCAGGGCATATTGCATCTCATACCTTGCAAAAACACGCCCAATGCAATCTCGTGGGCCGTGGTTAAAAGAAAGAAAGGCGTACTTGCTGCGGGCACCACCTAGGGGGTCATATTTATAAGTGCGGACCGCTTCGTCGTATTTATACCACCGCTCAGGCTTAAACTCGTTTGCGTCCTCCCCCCAGTTCTGTGGGTCCCTATTGAAACCGAAGACACTGATAACGATTTTGGTGGTGGCCGGGACAAATACGCCTGCTACAGTGGTGTCGGCGGCAGCATTTTTGAGGAACAGGGGAATGGGAGGCCAGTATCTCAGGCACTCTGATATGAATGCATTAATCAAGGGCATTCTGTCGACGTCTGTGCTATGTGGGGATGGCACAACACCTTCATCTGGGCTGGGTAGATTTGCTCGTACTTCATCACGAAGAGCTTCTTGCCAACTAGGTCGTCGAGCAAGCTCGTACATACACCAGGTTAGTCCAACAGACACAGTTTCGTGGCCAGCCCCCAGCATCATCATCATATGGGTAATAAGTTCCTCATCATCCACGACCTTGCGGTCACGAATCAACGTGCTGATTATGTCGTGTGTAACTAGCTCGCCCTTCGCTGCCAGCTCCTTCTTCTCGCGTACGGAATCTCTGCAAGCCTTACGGATCAGTGCTGCAGCCTTATCTAGGTCTCTATTCTCCTTTATGGGCAATCTGTCGATGATCATAGAAGGGATTACAAATTTGATAAGACCCAATACTTGCCATACCCGAGTTGGGTTAAACGCGCGGCGATAATTCCACACAAGATTCGAACTCGGATTTCTGATGCATTGAAAGTCGACACCTAGAGCTGCCTTCGAAATGATATCCAGAGCGAGATGACCGCAATGGTCGTCGATATCGAAAGGGGCCGAGAATCCAGACGGGGAACTTGTCTGTGAAACCATCTCTGTAAACTTTTGAGTGATCTCGGCAGCCTTGCCCCAGAAGATAGGGTTTAGGTCTCGAATCTGTTTCATGGAGAAAGATGGCAAGAGAAGCTTTCTTTGCCGCTTATGTTCTTCTCCGTTTATGAGCACAATCCCGGGGCCGACAAGGCGGGAGATTAAATGAGTAAATATAATAGGCTGAATAAAGTCATCGGCTCTCTGGAGCACTTCCACGCAACCTTGCACTGACGTGAAGACTAGACGCTCGCTATTTAAGATACCCAGGTACCTAAAGACTCCATTATGTTTGATTTCCTTTCCCCTGAAAACTCAAACTAGTCAATGTGCGAACCCAAGCCAAAGGTATGCCCCAAGAAGGATTAGACTTACCATTGCACAACTTTAGCACCGTTCATGCCCGAGAAGTCACGATGTGCATAACCGTTCCACCAACTCCTGTCTGCCTAGACAAATATTTAGCACTCAATACACTCATTGGCATCATTGTTAGATCTATTTACAGTTGGTTCTGGTAGGTGTCTAAGTGGCGAGATATACTTAGGCCGAATGACAACTCGATAAATAACCCACGCGAATAAATGGACCACCCAAATCGAATAAAGGCAGCCATAAAAATTTAAGTCGAAGAAGTAAATCCGCTCAGACCACCGTTTGGAGAAGTGCGTGAGAGCGAGACTTATGATAGTTGAGGATAAAGTTATCCTTCTAAAGTGAGTTGCAAAATCCATTCTCACTGGTGGGAGGAGACAATGGTTATTTATGCTGGGTTCAAATATGGTATTGAAATGATGTTCAAGAATAGCGTACTATGATAACTATGTGTGGTTTACCAGATGTTATTCTCGCTGATGGACAGCGGGTTTTAAAGCTAACAGAGGCTGACAATGATGTGCACCTCACACATTGTGTCATTAATGCTCTAAACCCGTTAAACACAGGATCCATCTTATGGTGACAGGTTCTGTGAAATGAGATCTGAATCAGCCGGCTGCCAAACCCTGCTGACTATGAGAAGCCTATGGCTGACTTGGTCTTTTTTAGTATCGACACTATGTGGCAATATTTTGTATCATTTCCACAAATGTACATGTCCCAGGAGCCTACAAAATCATCATTTTTTAAAGAAAAATCTTTTTTAGATAGTAAGCTTTGGTATCACTGACTGTTGCGCTTCTCAGCACCAGCTAAACTAGCTTTTAATAAGTACCATTAGCTAATGTTCGTTGGTCAACATAGTTGTTAAGGGGTAATATGCCTGTATTCAAAAACTAGAATAATTGTTTTAGAATGGCCATGCTAGATCCGTCTCTCCATTTCGCGAGGGGACCTCCAATTCTCTATATAGACAGGTAGCTTAGTCCTTCGCTTATAAGATCTTTTTTGCCGTTGGCGCGTATTTCAATATTTTAAATGTACAAGGCATGAGTGTCGGCGCCCAACGCCGACCTCCTTAGATGTGTTGGACCTATTATTCATTCTTCCAGTCCTAACCTCTCACTTGCCTCCATTCCTGCATGTTGGCATGTTGCTTAGTCGTTGGATATATGTGGACCCGCAGATCGGGGTATCCACATCGTAACAATAGTGCACTTAACTCGTATTCTTGCCAGAAACGCTCTGAGTTACTGCGAGGATCCGAAGAGCTGAACTCTTAGTCTAGAAAATAGAACAATGAGTCTGCTTGTATGTAAACAAGCCACGTTGTTCTGCGTGGTCACCTAGATAGCTTAGTTCTTTGCGCAACAACAACAACGTTTCCCTCCTCCTAGGGCTTGCATCGTGACAATTAGGTACCTCTTAAGTCAGCCTATCGGCTTACTAGCTTGCTAGTTAGCCAATTCAACCGCTGCGTGTGGATAGATAATGCCTTTCGTTAGAAAGGTTTACTTCCCCACCCGTACAAAGAAAAAAATTTCTACCTGTTTTTTTTGCTTTAATTGGTTAGATTTTTGCGCTTTAATAGGTAGTTTATTTAAAAACCTTCTTTTATTAATTATAGCGCTGCGCCGACTTATATATATATATATTTTTAGTTATTTTTAGTTATTTTTAACTATATATATTATTTATATAATTAAGTTAATAATAAAATTAATGTAATCACTGTATATTAAGGGGTGCATAGCACCCCATATAAATAAGATAAAATAAGGACTAGTATTAACACTAATAAATAAGATAAAAAGATAGTAACATTTAATGTGCAGCGCAGCTGCACATTTAATGTTACACCTTTTCATTTTTTTACATACTTATAATACTACCTTATATTGCCACATTTTACATTAAAAATTTAATATATAATATTTATTTTTTTAATTACATTTAATTATATTTAATTATAGCTTTTTTTAATAAAAAACGTTACTTAATAGTAAGCTTATTAGCGCTTTTTAATATATTATAATAATGTTATTTTATAGCTTTATTTAATTTATAACATTTTATTATAATTAATACTTTTTTACTTATAAGAAATTTTTTTTTTTACTTTAATTAATTAAATTTTTACGCTTTAATTAGTTTATTTAAAAACTTTTTTAATTAATTATTAAATATTGCTTTTTATTAATTATAACGCTGTGTTAACCTATATATTTTTCTTAACTACCTTTAATTACTTTTAACTACTTTTAATTACATGCATTATTTATACAGTTAAATTAATGTTAATTATATTATAAATGATAATTAAAGGCTTTATAGCCTTAATTATTTTATATAGCCTTAATTATCTTAAATGGCCTTAATTATCTTAAATGGCCTTAATTATTTTATATAAAAAAACTATAAAAAAATTGCTAATATTTTTTAACCTTTAATTAAATAGTTTTTTTATTAAAAACACTTAAATATATTAGCTTTTAACTTTTTTATTTATTATTATATTATTTCCTTTTATTTTATACGTATATATATATGCTTATAAGCATATTTATATTAATTAATATTATTAAACACATAGCAACATAAATTACAACCTTTTATTAATACTTTATGCTTTTATTTAAAAGTATAATAATATAAAATAAATATAAAAAATAATATATTTATTATGCTTTAAAAAAACAATAAATTAAATAGTTATAAAACTTATTAATATTAATATTAACTTTATATAATTTATACTTTAACGTTTTACGTTAAAGCCGTTATATTTTTAATAATTAAGCTTTTTACTTTTATACATTTAAGTAATAAACAGCTATTAAAAGCATAAATGGCCCGGTGGTTCGGTATTAATAAAAAAGTTTGTTAAACCTTAAACGTAATGAAATTAAATAAATAAAATAAATGAAATGGTTTATAATAACTTTATTATAAAAAAATAAAGTAAGTATTAATTATATTATAAATAATAATTAAAGGCTTTATAACTTTAATTATTTTAAATAGCTTTAATTATTTTATATAGCTTTAATTATTTTATATAAAAAAACTATAAAAAGGTTATTACTTAACACTTTTTAACTTTTTTATTTATTATTATACTATTTTTTTTTATATATACGTATATATGTTTATAAACATATTTATAATTAGCGATAAAATTTAATATATAATTAAGTTAACAATAAAATTTAATGTATAAAAGTTAATAATGAAATTTAATATATAGTTAAATTAGCAATAAAATCTGGTATATAGTTAAATTAACGATAAAATTTAATATATAAAAGTTAATAATGAAATTTAATGTATAGTACTTATTTTTTAGCCACTTTTAACCACATTTAATTATAGCCTTTTTTAATAAAAAACGTTATTTAATAGCAAGCTTGCCGGCGCTTTTTAGTTTTAAATAAATAGTTTTTTTTAAATAATTTAATATATACTATTTTATATTAATTATTATTACTTTATTACTTTATTTTTATTTATATATATATTTATTAATAATATATTATAATAAATTAAAACTTATAATTTTTAATTAATAATATTTAACTTTTATATTATTTAATTTACTATAATAAAGGTTTAAACACTTAAGTACAATTAAAAATTAAATATATTTTAAAAACAATAATTAATAAATTAAATTAATAGTAACTATAAAGGTTTATATAAACGGTTAATTAATTATATTATGTATAAAGTTAAAAATTAAGCTTTTATTATAATAATTTTTTTACTATAAAATTAACTTTAATTTATAACAAATTTAAGCTTTTTTAATAACTTTTAATTATTTAATAGCTTATTTTATAACAATTTTAATAAATAATACGGTTTTTATTTATTACTTTTACTTTTAAAAAGCTTTAATATATTAATAAATTATAAACTAACTATTTATAAAAATTATAAGTAAAAATTAGCTTAAATAAATAAATAAAATAAAAGTATGTTGCTTTTTTAACAATAAAATAACGTGCTTATAAACCTTTTTAAGGTATTTTATAGTAAATTTACTAATTAACGTAGCTAATTATTTATATTTAAATAACTATTACTTTTAAAATTAAAATAGTTAATAACTGTTAGTATGCCCTTATAAGCATATATACGTACGTATAAAATAAGGAAATAAACATAATAAAAAGCAAAGGAAATACCATAGACCCACACCTCGCGAACACCCCCACCTCGCGAGCACGCAAAATAAGCCAAAACACTCTTAAACCTATTATTTTAAAAAGTTTATAAC
>MU394180.1:0-34289 GCA_022578605.1 Camillea tinctor
GTAAGTGAGTTGATACCTGAATACTGCTGCAGCCAATAAAAACAAGAAGGCTACTTTTCGACTCCACATACTGGAATAATCCCGGCATATGTACAGATGTATAACTGCCAAGAACAACAGGTGTGTATCAGACAAGACGCTGTGCCAATCGTCTAACCTAACAGCTTTAGCATGTACCTGCATATGTAGTGTATGCAGGTTATGTTAGTACACAACGGATTGTACACAGACGACCGAAAGAGGAAAAAACCTTGCAATTCTCTCTTTCAATGTATGCACAATATATTTTATGTTAGACAAATGATATGATGTGTTTGTCTATTGTATTTACCTATACATACAATTACACGCACACACATATTATATAACCTCCATAGTATATATCAAACGTGTTTAGATGTTTACATAAATGGTACATACTTACACTGGATATGTACTTGATCTCTTGTGTACCCAAATCAGCTTTAACATAAAGCAAATATCACACCAGCACCACACTAACAAACCCGCTCAAAGCGCACAAACATATGTATTAAAAAAACGCATAGCGAAATGAAAGATCAGTTTAGTAGGCAGTAATGATTGAACAAATGATAAAAAGAAGGCGGCTGGATCTTGCTCCCTCCCTATTCCCCATATTCAATTTTTTTATGTTTTACAAAAAGATGGAGAGCCAAAGAGTCTTGGATGAATTGGTAGGTCGAGTATAATAAATTGTGGATAAGCGGTCATGCACATGGTCCCAGCTAGCGGAATCTCGATCTTAAGCGGAGGAGATGGCAGCCGTATATCGTCAGGGGCTCTCAGGGGTCGACCCCACCGGGAACCACTAAAGAGCGCCCCGGAAGCAGTTAAAGTTTCTGCTAGAATGTTAGGCGACATTCAACCCTGTGGTGGATGGAATCCGTAGGTTCCATCGGCGGCGGGGCGCAGCTGGCGACGGAATAATGGAATACGGGCCAGACATGGGCGTGCAAGTAGGCGCTTTCTACATAAACAACACTAGTGCTTAGTGCCTCCGAGAATAAATTCATTTATACCCATTTATACCACAACGCAATTAAAGAGAACACCTTGCCTACGGCCTATGACGCACTTAATAGGTAAATCCTCCCCCTCCAAGTCTCCGAATTCACCTGATCCACCCCATCCATAAGGGCAATAAGCTTAAGATTACTAGCGAACGAAAAGAAGCCGTTCGAAACTTGTTTCCCAGGGTGGATCAATCAGAACTTATCTAAATTTCTAAGTCTACGCTGTAACCTACCACACTACCTACGCTAACCTACACTACACTACAATTGAGTTTTTAAACAACAACGATGGTTGGCCCAAATTTAAACTGGTAAACTTTAACCTTAGATTTGGTAGTGTGGATGTACCTGTCTGCCAAATCTTTAGTCGAAAGATACCTTTTTGTTTTAATTTTAGGTTTCCCCATATGCTACACGGTGACACTATTACATAATTATGTATAGTGATTAAAAGGTAAGGTTCATGCGCCCGTTGGTGCCAAGAGCTATAGTACAACACCAATTCCTTCACCTGAACCTGTAAACCCTGCCCTTTTTTAAAAATCCTCGGTCTGGACGTCTTGGATTCCTTGAAGAGAAGAGGGGGGGGTAAGGAGAAGGAGAAGAAAGGGGCACCACTCTTTTTCTCTCTCTCTTGACCACTCCAGGTAGGGAACAGCAGGTCTTGATGATGATCTTCCAAGATCTACCATCTCCTTTACCCACCTCTCCTGCCACCATCCCTCCAAATCCCTCTCACGTCACATTTTCATTCACACATAAACAGTGTATACTGTATAATTGCTCTTACACTACCTACACATAAGCAGCAACACTAAAATAAACAAAGAAAACATTTCTCTCTTAAAATCTATGAAGGATGTCATCGTGATTATTTTAGCCTATCAGAAACTCGAATCTAAAGAAGGGATTTGATCACGTCAAATGAGAAGGATCGCACACTATCTACATAACTCGCCTATGGATGAGGTATGTACGGGTGTTTCGAGTATCCAGGAATAATCGAGGGAGTCAAGGTAGTAGTGTAATACTAGAATCAGGGTCCCTTTACTACTAGGTATGTACTTAACTTATCTATGCACGTATTTCATATCATTTGTCGTATTCCCAGCCCAGTTTTCGTTTTTCTACGGTACGCTACTGGTAAGGCTTCTCTTGTTCCAATTTTTTTTTCTTTCTTGCCACTACACTATTCCAGCTGTCCAGCCAGTTGTTTACGCCTTGATCAAGACGGCCTATCTATCCCTACGAATGCATATAAAAAACGCGAAAGCAAATCCTCCGTAGCTAAGACATTTCGCCATATAACGCGTTATTGAGTCTCAACTACCGAACGCCTCGAGCTGATGGTAGCCCCTGCATTCCGACAGAGTGTGCAACTCCAACATGAGCCCACCGCTTAATGAATGGATGAACAAATAAATGCAAACTTGAAAAATGCGAAAGGAATAAAAACGGGGAGAGAGAGAGGAAACAGAAGGGGAGAATGGGAAAGCATGTCTGTCTAAACTAACTAGGCCCCTCCCATAGATATTCAAATCATCTCGGGCGCGAAATGTTTGGCGCGGCATCTTGGTCGAGTTTGATCACCTTCATGCATGCTCTCAACCTCTACCCATCTGCCTCTTCCGTCTCCTCTCAGCCTTGCCGACACACAGGTTGTTAGGTAGGTAGTTGGTGTGCCGGCCTGTAATGCCATCTAGCATCAAATGACTCCTACCTAATAGGCATCTTGTTTCGAAATAGCAATCGGCTGCCAGTCACTTCGCATTACACTAACTTCGCTCGTGACATGGTTCTCCTATATAGGAACAACTTGCAGCCTGACCGCTCGTTCTCGCTTCCCTTTTGCCATCTACTACATTACCGTGTCCCTTGTTGTGAAGGGTAGGTAGTATAGTTGTATGACTGAAGACCTAGGGGTTGTTGGCTCAGAGCATTTCTCGTCTAGTGTCGACAAGCCAGGTCATAAATCCCTAGAGATTCATAGGAAGCGATCGCTAGAAGTGTTGTTGTCACTATCTTGGCACACCACGTGTGTTCCCGTGTTCATCTGTGCGGGCTCAGTTTCTCTGTGACAGCAGTTCTTGGCAGTTCCGTGTGTTTCATAACTTTATGTATGAATGCAACAGCGAAAGAGAACGAGAGTTTACTCGGAGGCAGAAGGAATGGCAAAGTCTAGATTATCCGGGGACAGCAGACCTCGGCTCTAATTTCTTCCATGTTTACGTAGGCGCCGAGCATTTACAATATAAACCAAGCTGCTAGGAGCTTGGTATTGAGTTGCTGTCGATATGCTAAACATGACACAGCCATGATTTATTTATTCAAGTGAGCTTGGCTTCGGGGAGCAGCAAACTTTCACTACAATTGAATGGCTGGTTCTCAGTGGGACAGATGCTTGGTTGTATCTAGCTGGCCTTGGTGAGGTTGGGAGGTATACACGAAGTCTTTGTATCTCGCAAGTCCATCTTTGTCCCTCGCCTTGTTTCTTTCGTCGCGAAATAGAGGAGGGCTTGCGCTGTAGTCAAGCTAGCGGCAGATCAACTCCCAAGCTAGAGACGGGGATAGGTGATCTTAATCGCCAATCTATTGAGAAAGAAGGAGATGTGATAAATCTTCCTCGTATAAGACAATCTTTGGACACAGCCTAGAAGGTAAGGATCGTGTTGGCCCGGTTCAGTTAGAGCTAACTTTGAAAGCCGGGTTGCGAGAAAGACATGTATCGTGGCATTCAATTTCTGAAGAACGGGGGCAAAAGACTACGATATGTGTTTGCAGAGCCTACATTCCCAAAACCTGGAGTCCCCACAACGTTGTTATTACTCATTTCACTGGGTCGAGAAATACAGGTAGGCAAGATCCCCGAATCCGTTTTCTATTTTTGGTAAGCTACCTTTTATTTTGTAATCTGATAGAAGATAATCTAGTCCACCTTCACAAGCTGCTGCCGCTGGCCGGCTGTCGCAGGTATGGTATAACCATTTCCTATTAGTATTAAAAAGAGGAAAGAGAGACGGAAATAAAGAAGGAAGAAAAACACCTCCCGGCGTAGTCAATGAGAAAGCCATGCGCATCCGTCCTAACGATACCCAAACGGAGACATGGGTTGCAATGATGCGCAATCACTTTGGTACCAGGTTATCAGAGCTCATTCCACGATCTCGTCCTCATCCTCCTCGTCCCCAACGAAGGCGGCGGTGCCGTTGCTGTACTTAGGCGCCATGTATTCGGGCAGGGGGTCCACAGGGTACTGAAGGTTGCGGACCTTCTTAGCTCGCTGGCCGAAGACAGCGTCCCATGGGATGTGCATGGAAGAAGGAATCTGCCAGCCAAGCTCGGAGTTGCGGAGCCACATGCGGACCAAATGCCGGGCCGACGATTCTCCGTCCTCGTAGGCGTCACGGGCGTGGAGAACAGCGTAGTTGTTCAGGAAGACCATGTCACCGGAGCGGGTCTGCAGAGGAACCTGCAGGTTGGCGGCATGCCGTTGCAAGAGGCTGAGCGCCGCCTGCTGCTCAGGCAGAAGGCGTGGGACAAGACCTACGGGGCCATTGGGGTGGGGCCCGACGCGAGAAGGGTCCATCGAAATCATCAGCTTCCCGTCATGGAATTCCAAGAGGGGGGAGAGAACGTATGAGGAGTCCTTCTTGGCGCTAAAGAATCCCTTTATATTAGCCGCAGGTCCCTGGCATGAAGAGGAGAATAGGGGTCACATATAGGAATGGGAACTATAACTTACACTCGGACAGGCCAGTTAGACTGAGCTAGGAGGTCAACAGCCCACGAATCATTCTGCATCATCTCGTTGTAGATGGCACCCACAGAAGCAACGTTTGTGTGGCCTCCGGTAACGGCACAGTCACGGACCTGCATGGACAGGATCTCGCAACCCATGTCATTGTGGAAGGGCTTGTAACAAATCAGCAACAAACTCCATGATATGTAGCAAACTCGGACTAGGACTACTTACCAGACTGTTGTTGGTGTGGATACCGTGGCGCTTTTCACGAGGCACAGTCCAGGACTTGGACTCAACCACATGGGCTTTTGCAGTCAGATATATTATGGTCCAAAAAGCAAACCAAATCGGATAACTTACAAAGCATGTATCCACTGCTGTTCTGGACACCACGTTGATCACCGATGTAGCTAGCGATTCCCAGGAACAACATAGTGTTGAGCTCGGGGGTGTACTGTCCGGGTGCAAGACCGCGGACAATACACATACCGCTGCCACGATGGACCTCGAGAGCGCACTGGGCAAGGCGGCTCCCCAGGTTCGGAAGGCGGAAGTGTTCACGGGAGATCTGGTCTCCGTCCAACTCGAGAGCTGCGCGAATAGGAATCAAGTCAGCCACGTATATCTAGAGGACAGAGTAAGGCTGATGTATAATGACCTTGGAAAGACTTGAGAGCAGCCTCCAGCTCAATCACATCCTCGGGCTGCAGCTGCAGAAGACTAGCATTCACAGGGTTGCCCTGGGCGGCAGACCAAACCATGGGGCCCTCAACGGAAGCAGGAAAGCCCTGAGGCGGCCCAGAGGGGCGGTTGATGGCGTCGAAGGCTGACCCATTACCTTGCTCCGAAAGGGGCAAAGTAGCGATGCTGCCAGGAATATGGGATAGAACGTGAGTACTCATTTTAGCTGTGGTCTTGATATGTTTGACTTGGCGAGTCTACTAGTAAGTCTGCGAATCAAAATGATATGAGAGTAAGATGGTAGGATGAAGAGATAGAGTAAACCCGTTCAACAGCCTCTTCTTGACCTATCTTTATAATGGCTCGTTTAACTCCCTCGGTCAGTTAGAAGTAACTATTCACTTCGTCGAGTGGAGTCTAAAAGGAATGAGCAAGACATAGGGGCAAATTCCTAGCAGCAAGCAAGGCAATAATACACCGCTACATGTGCCTAGCTATAGATCTAGAACCTCTCAAGGTTACAAAAACTCCAACGACTATCGACTCCTAGCAATCTGCGACCAACAAGATGTGGAGGCAAAACAACGACAGACTACCAGCCAGATGCTTCCTATCTCCAACAGCTGGTTTCACAATCATATCAAGAATGGTAATTGGTTCAGGAAATCGAAGGCACGTCGCCGCAAACACGATCCTGAGAATGCGAAAACAACTCAAATGAGACTGACGCATCGAGAATCATCCTGACCACTTATTGTTGGCCGTGTATGCTCGTTGGCATCGTAGTTAACGATGAATTCGCCAATATGAAAAGACATGCATGTCCAAATGTGGATCATTGAGCAAGCGTGTTGAGGATGATCAGATATCAACCTACGGAATCTAACGGTTAGTGTTCCACATACGCAGGAATGCAGCAGCATGAGATGATGAGCACTTGACCGTTGATTCGAAAGACGTGAAGTATGTCACTGCAAGCAGCAGAATAAGGACACGGGGAACGATTCCTATAATGGGGAATGTAGATGCACGTCGCTAGTGAGCCGTTCAGAAGGTGGCTATAACGCGGCAAGGTACATTGGTTGTGGTAATCGACGACCCCTCGTCCGCGAACCTTCTTGCGTTTGAACGAAGATGGTAGACGCTCGTTCGCGTGTTCGCACACATCGAAGACGATCTGCCGTCCATCTCAGATCTTCCCTTGGTCGGGCTGACACATGGAGCAACGGAGAAAGGCAAGCAACCACCCAACTGCTTTGGCTTGAGACCCTTATTTCTTATTCCTCAAGGTTATGTCTGCTGTGGGAGCAGGTATACCGCCCATTGTAGCTCCCGGATAATTCGCATTCCGTGTATACGTTGATGCAGCAATTCGATAGCCTAGCCGAAGTCTCAAGGAAGAAGCCCTCTTCCTTCAAGCCATTTAAGTGAGGATCGGTCTCATATTTATATGTTTCTCAACAGACTTCAAAGACTGAATGTGCAAAGCTCGAATTCATTGCCAGCGGTGATGTCTCTGATGAAAACTGGATCCCGATTGGCCAGAACCTTCTGCTCGCGACATTTCAAGATCTTGAAGATTTCAAGCAGCGGCCGGGTGCTGGGTAGCTAACTTATAGGATCGAGTAAAAAGGCGGCTAGAGGCAAAGACACGGCCCATCCCGCCTCCACTGAATGTACGTTCGGCACAAGCAGCAAATCATTGCTCGTTAAGATCCTGGCGTTGACTAGATCCGAGGGGAGATACCCGATTTTCGTCATGGAGCTTCGTCGGGGGATTAGGTCATCTTATGTTGCTCTGTTCTCAACATTGAATGTAGAGAAATATGTTTTGGAGAAAAGAGAAAAGAGAAGAGAAATGCCTAGAAGGTGCAATAAAACAACTGTAGTGTTATTACTTGCAAGGACTCCAGCCGCCTTTATCTAAACCCGAGCCAGCCTGTAGAATGGGACGTAGTAAGCGAAGCATGTCGTCGGAACGAGGCTGCATATCACACTGTAGTATACAACACGGCACAGTAAAATTAAGGAACATCATATACAGTAACTCTCCTTAGTGAGACATAAAAGGTGGAGAGATAAGACAACGAGGCAGCGGGAAAATCTAGCATATGGCAGACATGTACGTAGGTAGCATGTGGCTGCTCACCTGCTTGATCTTGGCAATATTTGCTTCTTTTTCTTTGATAGCAAGTCACACGGACGGAGAAGCACATCCAACGTGGGAAACACCCGGGACTGGGTGAAAATGAATTTCAACCGGATAATAGCACATTAGCTTCCTCAAGCTCGGCTATCTGTAGATTCTGAGCGACCTTTTTTTTTTTCTTCTGTAATATCTTGGTCATTTTCGTTCATATCCGTCCTGTGAGAGGTAAGCGTCGAGGCTCGAAGATTAATCCTGCAAGTCCTGGCGGCTGTATGTAGATTTCGTACGCCAGCAATCTAGGTATTGGTGCTACACAGCCTATTCACCGGTCTCACTGAGCAACATCGCTTCCTCACCGCTACCTGATAGACCAGTCGAGCCGAAAGCTAGTGCAAGTTAACACGAGGAGACCGAAGCCGATCGTGAATAGACAAGAAACGTGAACGAGTGGCAGGGCCGATAGACCATGATGGACGGAAGCGATGTCGTGCTGGCTTCTGCCGTCTCAACCTTCCCTACGTCTTACTCGTGGGGTCGTTCTGGATTCGTGTCGATTCACCAACCAAAGGGCAAAGTAAAAAAGAAGATGCGGATCATGTCTTTATCTCCCTCGACCGTCTCCCACTCTAGTCTTTACTCACGGTCCACCGCTACTGCTAGAGTGCCAAAGACATTCAGGGTCAACCCATCATTGGCTAGACCTCGAAACAGGAGGGACCCGAGCGTCATTGCTGCTGCTTACGAAGCCGAAGCACTCGACCAGCAACAGGCTGAATGGGATTTGACTATCCCATTGAATCAAACGACCTGTCTTGAGGAGGAGATGGTCCAGCTTGACACCAGCACCACTGGAACGGCAGAATCCTCCATCTTCTCTTCAGCGCCCTATTCTCAGCCGGAAATCCCCTTCCTAGACGATTGGTGCTGGCCTAGCCCTAATCTACTTCCAGATTCGGGTGTTCCTGATCATCCCCTCTTGCATCAGCCGGCCCCTGAACCATTTCCTGGCGCATATCCGCCGCAGGGAAACCACATCATACCGGCATTCCCGAACGATTACGTCGGCCTGACAGGTCTTCCTGCTGGTTGTACGCAGTTCTACCCATTGCTTGGATCCGCTGCCAGTCAGCCCACCACTATGGTGTCGGAGCAAGAAACTCCCCAAGCCTATGACGTGGATGGCCCTGTCGTCGGACCTTATCCGGCACACCCCTGTCAGTCCATACCAATGTACGGCACGAACGATCTTGCACCGGATGATTGGCAGCTCAGGAATCCCGTACAGCTTTCCGAAGACCTCGGCCCGAACATATCTTTGGACATACAGCTTACCAGCGCCTGCCATGGTGGCACAGGGGCTTACCTGACTGGCGACGTCCCGAGTCACGACCCGTTTTACTCACACCACGAGACTTCAGCCGACGTAAGCGCATCGTCGTCCCCAGTAGGATCAGGTTTAGATAGGCCTGAAAGGCAGCGCCGGAAGCGCTTGGAAGGCACTTACCGCGAGCAGACAGGTCAGACCCGTAGGTGGAAGGCATGTATCCGATGCCGTATGCAGAAGATTCGGGTAAGTCTCTCACCTACGCCCTCACACATGCGCACATACACACATACACACAGACACACACATACACACTCGCTTTCATTATCTTCATACTCGTATCATTGATGGGCGTCCAACGTAAAGCGAGACCAGAAGGCTGATACTGCCCCGTCACAGTGCAGGCCCGACTTGGGGAATCCGGAAAAGGGGGACTGTTTGACCTGCCGTAGCATATCGCAGGAATCGAAGAAGGTCATCCATAGACTTCCCTGTCTCCGATGGAAACTTACCGAGACTGTACTCTTCCGCGAAGGCGGTCTGGATCTGACAGCGAGGTGGACTGGAGTAAAAGTGAAAGACATCAACCCAAGAGATTGGGTCGACTCGAGGACCCGATGCATCAGCATCAACTTAGGGCTATGCAAAGCCTCGATGGTGCTGAGCGTCAAGAAGTTCCAGCCCATCCAGGGCGACGTTACTTGGCGCGACTGGGTCGACCGCAACGAGAATGCGCGGAGAACAGATATCGAACCATATGCCCTCGCGAATATCAACCAGACCGCGAAGGAGTACCAAGGATACGTCCAGAACAACGCCTTAGATGCAATTTGGGAGTACGCCCAGAATCCTAATGTTGACGGGTTGGTGAGAAGAACATTTATGGCCGCGTAAGTGCTGAGTCTTCACAATAAAATATGAAAGAAAAAAAAAGAGAAAAAGAAAAAAAGCAGGATGGCTGTTCATTGACCGGTTGATATTATCATAGCGTGCACTAGTATCAGGCTAACGATGATCGTGAGATATAGACATTCTTATGCTATGACACAGAATAATGTAAGATTATCTGTCACACCAAAAGGAGACCGTACAGCTCACACAATCTTTTAGAATCCTAGACCCCATCAACCCAAGGCGGACGACGTTAATACATCCGAGTTCCTAAAACTGTATTTCCAGTTATGGCTGGCAACACGTGAGTATAGCAGCCGATATTCCCAGCCTCCCCCTTTTCCCCTATTCGCATTTGCGTTCTAGTCTAATAAGTGTTTTTTTTCTTTTCAACCTCAGGATATACCATCGGGTCGGCCTATATCGACAGTGATGACAAGCTTGACATGACGTCGGACCCGCACCCGGACTACCCATACAAGGGGAAGGTGTCGGTGCCGCGGATGGTGTCGGCGCAGTTCGACTCGTTCGGGTACTCGTACGTGCTGGCGCCGCTGCGGAAGCAGGTGCTCGAGGGCTTATGGAAGATGATCGCGAGCAAGAACCAGAACCACTTTTTCACCATCTACCTGACCGTCTTCATGATGCTACACGAGGTCTCGGTCGTGTCGCGGGACCGGAGGCGCCGCGCGCAACACCACAGGAAAAATGTGAGTTACCACTATCATCAGTTCATTTCATTTCCAAAAAGAGGGAGAAAAAAAGCGGCATGTTAAATTTTGGGGAGTTTCCTGATAAAAAGAAAAGACTTCATGTTAAACTAACAAAACTAATCTCTCTCTCTCTCTCTCTTCGCAGTGCCGTTACGACCTCGCGCCATTCGTGGAGAAGCTCCAAGAAGGCGCCAACATCATACTGAGCCACTGGCACTACTACAAGCGCGACTTCAACCCGCTGGCGGCCGGGTCCCGTGGCAACGACAAGATCGGGTGGGGGAGCACGTCCTCCAGCGAGATACAGTTCCTCGCGCAGAGCTACCGGGAGTACAAAGACCGAGGTACGTAGCAGGCCCCCTTGCCTAATTCACTATTACCAACCACTTCTTGAAATGACAACTCCTCCCCTTCCCCCTTCCATTCTCCTTTTTGTGTATCAAACTTCTTGCTCCTCCAAAGATGATCAAGCTCATCTCTAATGACAGAGCCCATCAAAACAGAACGACAACCTCTGGAGAGGATGACCTGGGAGGATGACCTATACTTCGTGTCACAGATGTTTGAAGAGAACTGGCAGCCCGGGAAGACATTCGCCGCATGATTGGAATGGAGTCTTACACATCTTTTGGTTTCTTTTCTTTTCTTCTTTATTCTCTACTGGGTTGAACGAATGTATGACAATTGATCTCACATGATCTTTGCTTCTTTTTCTGTTATTGTTTTTTTTTCCTTGTTCCTATTTTTAGGACCATGTTAGTTGTATAAGTCTGTTCAAACTTCAGACTTTTCCCTCATTTTTATTTATTTATTTTTTAGTTTCACCGCTAGGGGATTTTTGAGAAAGAGAAACAACGGTTGGTTTCTCGTTCTTTGGATTTTATTCTAGTCTCTTGAAAAGAGAAAAGGTGTTATTTTTTTTCGTGGATATTTATCATCATAACGCTATAATGATCAAAGGAAACCTCTCATATCAAACAGATTCCAACAATCAAATATCACAGAGTTCATGTCAAATAAGCAAGGGTTTGCAAAGGAGATCAAGAATACTGAAGAAAAAGCAAACCTTCATTTCGGACTATGAATAATTACAAGAAAGCTCTTCCCTGAAGTCTCATGGTCATTGTGACTCTTTTATACTTGCCTTTTTTCAGTATATATCCGGTAGATCTGTTATCTCTGGATAGCCCGTTTCCAGGCTGTGATAGGCTCACGGTGATGACTCTTCCGAAACAGCTACTAATTTCTTCTCCAACGGCCGTGTCCGGACAACTCTCTAGTTTCCCTTCAATTTCGGCTTGGGGCTCGTAGGTGTAGTCTTCGGCCGACTAATCTTCGTATCGTTCGTATCGTTATGTTCGTGAAAGCATAGCCAAGGGTGGAGATATAGCCGTGGAAAGGTAGGATCGGGTATCATCGGCGTCTCCATCATCAATCTAGCCCCCGAGAGCCCACACGGTCCGCTTTCTAGCACAACGTCCGGCCTCACGTATTCCGAAAACTGATTGGAATGTCTGGACAGTAGATCGACGCCGGGTGTGCGTACTTTGCCTTTGCTCATGGCCGCGCTGAATTCGGGCGACACGAAGCCGCCTATGTCGGTAACGAAACGTCCACAGGCGCCGCAGAATATTTGAGTATAGTGATACGCTTCGGTATTTCTTGTGTTATCCATGTTTAAGAATTAAGCGAAGATGTCTCCCCTTTTCCTTTGCTGTTCTGTTCCTGGCGCAACGAGGGTATTGTGTGGTCCAGGCTTGCTGACCGTATATGTTTATTCGCGTAATGTGTTTTGCTGCTGGCAAGTAACCACTTCTGCTCGATGGGACATACTCGATGCTCCATGCATACAACGGAGCAACAGGAAAGAATAAAATGTTAAAACAAAATGGCCAAGATGTCAATGTAAATTTATAGGAAAGACATTCTACTTATTATTGTATTGACTTGAATAATCTAGAATAGTCATAGAGTGACAAACCTACACATTCAATGGCAGAAGACACATTGAATGAGGGCGATTGAAAATTTAAATAATGCAGAACAGAGTGGAATCGGTTCACATGAAAATACATGATTAGGATGTGTAGCCAGTAAGAGGAAAGGGGTATTGAATATAAAATATAGCATCACATTCATATGATTCTAACCACTGCATTAGAATTAGAAGGGCAACCAGATCTAAGGTGAATATTGCCATGTTTGTTGAACATATATCTTGTTTAATGTAATTTGTATTTGTAGGAAGGTTATTGGCATACTTAGGTATAGGTTGGAGATTCATAGTTACTTACTTATAACATCTATTTGGATCATTGAAATATTGGTAAAGGAGTATAGAATTAGTAGGTTGTTAGGTACCTAGGTACCTAGGTAAACTTATGGCTACATAGTAGGTATAAGCCGAGTCCTGCATACCTGATTAATGCATGCATAAGACTGGCATGACATAGGTTATTTATCTCGACCGACAGCTGATGAGATAAGACTGCCATCTGGCATGATCGATAAGATTGGAGGGAAAATGACATTTCGATAAGAAAAGTCGCCAGATGGCATCAATTCCTCTCCCTGTTCTTCCCTGTTCTTCCCTGTATTCCTCCCCCAGTGACTGAACACAACACACAACACACAACACACACCCACACCACAAAAAAGAACAAGTCTTTCCACCTTCTCTTGACTCAGCCTTGATAAATGAAGGCTTGAGTACTATATATTATTACACTGGTCTTTTTCATTTAGCAACAAGAAAACAGTAAGAGAAAGAAATAAGAAAGAGAAAAAGAAACCAACACAAATCATACCTACCAACGAACCCAACCAGCTTTGCTTTAGGGATTCACCAAGCTTTTCGGCACCTTGCGATAACCATCACATTACTTCTCCCAACCAACCAACCAAAAAAAAGGAGGGAAAGACAAAGAAAAAACAAACCGCCAACATGTCCGACCTCGACACCTTCACCCTCCTCCCCCTCCAAATCGACCCCCAAACCAAAGCCGTCAGCACCAGCTCCCCCTCCCGCACCCTCCAAACCGAGCTCACCCACCTCAACGCCCTGCACCGCGCGCTCCTCACCCTCGAGACGCCCAACCAAGTCCCCCCGCCGCCCATCCCCGTGAACCCGAAGCGCAGCGCGAACATCGGCAAGCTGCGCGACAGCGGGAACGCGGAGCACCGCAAGGGGCGCTACGCGGACGCGGTGAAGTTCTACGGGCTGGGGCTGCAGATGGCGCTGACGCGGGCGCCGTGGGAGCCGCAGCAGCTGGTGCGGGAGGAGAGCGCGGCGCTGTACGCGAACCGGGCGCAGGCGCACATGGCGCTGGGGAGCTGGGCGGAGGGGGCGGTGGACGCGGAGGCCAGCGTGGAGGCGAAGCGGGTGGGGAACCCGAAGGCGTGGTGGCGCCGGGGCAAGTGCCTGGTGGAGATGGGGCGGCTGGGCGAGGCGCGCGAGTGGGTGGCGCGCGGGCTGGAGATGGAGGGCGGGGATGCGGACTTGCTGGCGCTGCTGAGGGATGTGGACGCGCGGATCGAGAAGGAGAAGGAGAGGGAGGAGAGCGAGAAGAAGGGGAAGAGTGGGTAGGTTGGGTTAGGTCAGGTTAGGCTGGGGGTTCGATCACACTGCCGCTTTGCATGCTTGGCCTGGGGAAGAGGGGAAAGGGGGACAGGGTAGGCAAAGCCTGTGTTAGCCCCCATAAAGAAGTCTGATCGCATCGGCGATCGTTGTATGTGCGGAAGAAAGGGGAGGACAAGGTGTGGGGAAGAAAGAAGGGGGGGACCATCACAGACGACATATTAAAACCTGTTCTTTATAGTAAAGTAATGTCACAGGCGTTTGGAGTTAATTGGTACAGACGGGAAGGGGGGGGAGTATCGTCGTCTTTAGATAAATGGAGAAAATGTAAATTTCCGGTGCAACATGACATTGATCTTTTATCCTGAATAACTCTACTATAATAGGTCAAGGAAGTGTGAGGTATGATGCAGGGTTCAAAGGGAAGAAGCAAAAAGGGACAAGGGATATTCGAAAAAAATGGGAAGGATTTCTTTTTCTTGCTATTCCATTATGGTAATGGCAACTATTATATCTTTTTTTTTCTTTCAATTCCTAGCCCCCAAACGTAAACTTTGGAAATGCAACGCTGCTACTATTCTGTCATTGCCCTTCTTACTCCCTTCCCCCTTTCCTTTGATTCCTTAATCTTCCGAGAATGCTGGCATACATCTAACCTCGTTATCTCTGGTAACCGGCCATTGAGTAATCCGTATATCCAAACAATAAAAAAAAACAATAAAATCAAAATAAGGGAAACCCGTTTGCCGACAGCCGAATCAGGCTGTGTGGCTTATCCATCCACCTCCGAATACTTGAACTTGAAGCGGAGGGCATCCGATAGCCAGGGCCGTGGAGACCTCCGACTGTTCTCTGGACATGCCCTTCCGTGGTGCACCCAACTACGGTTGTGAGTGGTCGCTGAATGTGCTGGTCAACCCCGGGGATTGATCATCAACATTCGCTTTCGCATTTCCTTCCCGGCTTATGCATCGCGATTTACTCTTCTTGCTTCCCGGCTTTCTCGCTGATGGTGGGCTTCCTCGGTCTCATGACAGCATCCTGGCTAGACATCCGTCGGTCGAGGGCGCGGTCGAGCTTAGCGCCCAGGGCAAGCTTGTTTAAGTTTCCAGCCTTCTCCTCGCTTAGGACAACGCGCTGTTGCGACAGAGCCTTATTCTCCATGCGAGCGAGCCCGCATTCGATGTCTCGAATCTCGGCGTGCGCCGAGTTGGTCGACGGGGTAAATGATGGGGCGGTGCTGTAGGTGCTGTAGCGGGCAGATGCGCGAGGGGAGACGAACTGGAAGAAGAGGAACCACGTTAGTTGTCATGCTGGAGCGCGAACAAAAATCATGTGATAGACTGGAATGCAATGAATTTGGTTCAAAACACCATCAAGAGGAGCGACAAGTCACATCATGAAAACACAGGGAAAGTCAATACATACAGTGGAGGCCATGATGGGACGAGATGAGTCGAGAGAAGTAGGCATTCTCATTTGGATTAAAAAAAGAAGAGTCAGGCGCAAGACTAGTAAGTCCGGAAGCAGTCAGGTAATATATGACCGAAGTGGGTTGAGAGCGGTCAAGCAACGGGCCAAATATAAAAAGAAGAGAAATAGAAATTGATGATGATGATGGTAATAACGGGGATGAAACTAGAGTAGGACTGGGTAGGCGAGGCCGGGAAATACGGAGAAAAGTTAGAAGAGAAGTAATAGTAGTAGTATGGATTAGATGGAAGCGGAAGCGGAAGAGGAAGAGCTGAGTCGTGGAAGAGAATAATAATAATATTAAGAGACAAGGGACAAGGGACAAGGGACAAGGAGTAGAGGATAGGGTACGCTATCAAGATCCTTGCTCACTTGTGTTGAACTAGGTTTATGGGAAGGGAAGGGATGCAGAATAGGCGTGGCAGCGTGGGTTTACTGGGTTCTGATAGGTGTGAAAAGGGTGTGGTTTAATGTTGGGATCGTGGTTGCATGTGCATGAGTTGTAGTATTCGGGGGGGCCACGTTTAAGCAAGGACAAAATAGAAAGAAAGAAAAAATAAATAAATAATAAAAATAAAAAATACAAGAACAATAATCCTAGTTAGATTTTAACTTGACTAGATTAGGATAGGGTGGGTGGATGAGGAGGAGAGGGGAAGGGGAAAAAAAGGATAGTACTACTAAGATGGGATAGGGGTGTGTGTTAGTTAGGGAGGAGGAGAGAGAGAACCCGAATTAAACCTCGTGAGAAGTGGTGTGTAGTGGACTTAATGGCAGGGGGGGGGGGAAGGGAACTAAAATAATGAGAGCGGGAAAAAAGAAAAAAAAAATAAAATAAAATAAAACCGAATCTAGTGGCTAAGAAAGACTTTTAGAAGATCGTCATTCTACTAAGTACATTACATACTCCGTATTTACACTACTAACTACCTAACCTAGGTACGTACCTAACATATATTAATTTGATTTAACGGAAGTTGTTTAATCGATTAATTCGTGTCAACAGGCCGAAGAACTGCATATTTACCCAAGATAAAATATAAATATATACATTTACCCGTAACGAACTATCGATATATGTATGTACCTGTAATCTGCAGCGACACTGTCTGGCGGCGGGTCTTCGTCAATGCGTTAGGCCGTATTAAATAAGCTACTGTAGTGTGCTAATACCTAGGTAGGTAGTACTTACTCAGTCCAGGGGTGGACCACGAGTCCCTGGAGGAGGGAGAGGGTGGTTCGGCTCGCCTGCCTGTTGAAGGCCGATTTCCCACCGGGGACCGGTGATAAGCTTCTGCTGGAACTATATACTAGGTTTAACCTACCTATATACATAGATGTTTTGGGTTAACTACATGCGTCATTCTCCTCTACCGAAAGGTTCTTGCTAAAAGGTTCTTGTGAAAATGTGAAACAACCTAATTGTGGACCTAAATGTGGCACATCCACCTTTCCCCCTCCTAAGGTTCTCTGTTTGAGCTTGAGCTATTCTCTCGGACTACAATACTACTACGTACGAAATATACTATCCAGGTATTTAAGTAAGTGTACACGTCGTAGCTCAAAGCAAATATCTTCGTTATATACATGTTTACCTTATGTATTTAATAGAAATGTCATTATTTCTCTCTTTCTCCATTTTCTTTTCTTTTCTTTTTCGTCTTGGTATTTCTTCATTTTAAAAATTGTCTAGATCGACATACACGGCTCGGGCATGATTGGTCCTATATCCTAGAAGGAGGCTAAGCAAGATGGGTGGGTGGTAGCGCGCCCAACCACATGGAAACTACGTGTTAGGTTAGTCTGACAGATTGGACTTCCTCCCACATCTGCCACATCATGCAACGGACGGTTATGTTATGTAGTCAGTAGTACTACCTCTCTCCTTGCTTCGTTTCCTCGTGCATATTATATTAGGGTTAAATGTGCGTAAGCAATTAGATATAGGTACCTAGTGTAGGATTCCATGCACATGGATGCCTCTGCTACCTACATACTAGTAGGTTAGCTGGTTAGGTAATAGACGAATGTCGGTAACATATAAGTGAAACGCTTCGATTGTTTGTAACCAATTGATATCGCGTATTGTGAGTACCTACCTAAGATGGTGGGAATGTATACTAGGTACCTGGGTACTGTATCAACACACGTTTAGCATTAGTGTATAAGATATCTGGGCATCCTAAAATGGGCGCTTAGAACTTTGGTGAGTGTGGACGACGATATCCCGTCTCTGTATTCGAAACTTCCGAGCCGAGTGTAACCACATAATCATCTACATTAGCACAACGTGATGTTTGGTGGTGCGGTGGTATTCTGTGCTTTTTAGTGTCTAGGTACTGCCTTCTACCTACATACACATACACAACATGTATGTATGTAGGTTACAGCAATGCACTTAACAAACTTTATGTATCACTTCTAAAAAAGAGAGAAAGAGCCCTGAAGAACTTGACGTTATGTTTCATAGAGTTCAACGCTGCATGTAGTACTACATCATAGGCCAGGCACCCTCTTATTACCATACGTATAGGTTCATGGGCTGGCTGTTTCTAGCCTTCCATCGGTCTCCAGTCCCCTCGCCCTTTCCTGCCTCTCCCCACCTTTTCTAATGCCTCACGATCAGCACGTGGCACGGCGATGATCGTGCCGATCTTTAGGGAATATCCCTGTCCACTTACCATCCTTGTCATCTCAAGCTCTCTGCCTCTATTTTTTGTCTTTCTTTCTCTCTCACACACCACTTACACTCATGCACCACTTACACTTACACACAAACCCATTTATGCCACTCTCTCACCCGCACATCCACCATACACGCATAGTACAACCTTTCACGAGAACATCACTCACATTTAATCGACTAGACTTACTCGACTCGACTCGATTCGACTAATCTATTAACCTGTATCTACTGTAGTGGGCTGTGTTGTGGCCCTGTGTGTGATTGTGACCAGATTCTTTTACATCTTGATGCATATTGCCTACCTATGTAAGGTTACCTTTACACTCGACAGGTAAACGATCAGACCACAAAAATGATTTGTATATACAATATAGGTAAGCAGGCTGGCACATACCGAGAAGTTAGCTTGATCTTTTTGTTGCCGAGAATACGCACGACCTATCTTTCTGGGTTATGCGTATTGCACCGACACTTCACACTGACACTAACACTGAACATACATATGAAATACTACGCTGCCTACATTACGAAATAGTTCGGTAGGGGGCATAAATAGAATAGATCATCGCTCGTTTGTTGGTACGGCAGTGTTCCGTACTGTGCACCACCATCACTACCAGCACCAGCACCACCAGATCCTCTCAGATGCATGTCATCATATCTCCTCGCTAGTGTACTAAGATAGCATTGAGGAGCCATTACAACATCGTCTCATTGCTGCGTGCTTGATCCACCGGTGCTGGCCAGCCCAGTCCAGCCCAGCTTCCCCCCCCTCTACCCCTTGAAGTTCACAAAAAGGACAACAGCAGTTTGGTTGTTCATCCATCCATCTGGGCTGCTGGGCTAATAGCGATATTTGTCACACTGCAGGCTTACCACGTGGCCCGGTAGGGAGCAAGGAAGAAGAGGGGGAAAGCTGCGTGCGTTGCAGGGTGCCATAGTCACAGGGCGTGCAACCACGCGAAATATCGTACGCTCGACCATTTACATCCGTGCCAACTACTGCTGATGGATTAGCCCTCCGCCATAGTTGCGCTCAGACAGCATCACTTGACGAAAGTCTTGAGAGGTCCAAGTGTTGGTTGTAGTGATATGCCTATACCCTATTCCTTTGTCTTTCTCAATGTGGACAACATACCGCCAGTCTCGCTGAGGGAACACCAAAGGGGAGGGGAGGCAATCCTACCAGTATATCACCAATGGTGCCCAGGTTAGTGATGGTGCAAGGATCACAGCAGCATCTGAGAACACGGCTACCACGATACACGGATCTATGTTCCGTTTCACTTCGTCTTCCTAGTACAAATTTGGAAGAAGTAGGAAGTAGAGTAGGTAATAAGCTGGGCTTTCTAACAAGCCTCTGAACAGGCAACGGCTGGATGCTGGAATGACACAAGAAACGCATAGTCTTCTTGGCAACCACCCGTTCCACTTCCTAGATCACGAGGTTAATTACGATGACAGCTCTTGGCTTTAACAAAAAAACAGAATGCAGTTGCTATCATAACAAATATTGGACGCAAGCAATCAACTTAAACCTTTTTGCTGTGTAATGGAAATTTATTCCTGGTTGGATCATAGCAATCAAGCAATGGTTATAACTCATGGGGGAGGGGGGGCAACAGGTCGCACACATTACCTCCCTTCGCCCCTTTTTTTTTTCCCCTTTAGGTCGTCTAACTTTCTCAAGCCTCGACGAACACAGGCAATAACCAGTCGACCACAAAGAAACAGAGGAATGCAAACTTCATATCTAAGAACATACTGGATCCTGTACCTTACCCCTCTTTTTAAATATTATGCTTATTAGGTAAGGAAACACAAAAAGTTCTATTCGAGGAACTCAGTCGATACACGCCAAAAGTGATTACTTGCAGTTATTAGCAGACATCTAACAAGGTAGAGGGATGCAAGATTCGGCTAGAAGCTACCGCGGATTCTATTTTCCTTTGACACTGGTCTCCCTGATTGAATTCCAATACTCAGCGCTCTACTACTAACTCTATTGACTCTTGATTCCAAAGAGCACATCTAGCTACAAGCAGCAGAGACAAGGGGATTATTCCATTCCTTTTTCTATTCCAGTGTCGATACTTGTCATATCACCTGTTGTCTGGAAGATTCTCTTAAGCTTTACGCTGAGGATTCACTCAGTAATGTCCTCGGCTCTTTTGGGATCTCTTCTTGCTACTAGATCCTTTGGGTTTCTTGGATGGGTGATCATCCTGACCCGTCTTCCGGGATCCGCGAGGGTTCGGCGCCGTTGATGACGAAGCGGCCTGTTCTTCTTCGACAACCGGCGAGATGTCACCACCCAGTTCATATGCAGGACCTCGTTTGTTAGCCGAGGTTCTTGTGCTACCGTAAGCCTTGCGGCTACTCTTCCCCTTCCGGATTTCTGTGAATGATATCTCTGGGCTGTCGCTCCTAGATGATGCTTCTCTTGGTTAGGGATGGGGCTCTTGGGATGGCTCCGGGGCTTGCCTTACAGGACCGACTGCACTTGGGGCAGCATCCATGTCCACAAGCGAGTTCCATATTTTCAACTCTTCCTGTAAGTGGGTTGAAGTCTACCCTATGCCTTGGCATGGTGCACCACCCTTGTGTGTTGGGGCCTTTCCCACACACGCAGCAGTTCCAGCTTCCCTTCAGCGTCTTGAAGTAGCAATTCTGCAAAGGGCAATCTAATGTGGTCGGCTGCGGTTTCGAGTATATCGGGTTCGAACAGGGCGTCTCGTAGCCCGTGTCTAGGTCGAATATTGCCTCGGGGCAGTACAGCCATTTGACCGATGTGTGAGAGCAGGAATGATAATGAGGATGTCCGTGGCACATGTTGCCGGCTAAGGGGTGGGTGCTATACACGAGGATGGCTCTGATTTGCGCGGACGGTCTCCCAGACGAAGATGGCTATTTTGTTACCAAGTCCTGTCGATGTTCTGGACAGCTGCAGGCTCTTTATATGCGCCTCCCCTCCCGCACATGTCCTGCATTCTCACCTAGCACGGATCTGAGAAGTATTCCTTATATGGAATTCGACCTCGATTACCCCTTGTGTCGGGCACTGAAGGCCACGTCTAGCCGGTACACAGAGGCAACAACACATTTCTGCAGCACGCCAGTATGAGTAAAGACAGGTTTTTCCATTGGAGGCAAGATCAGCGACATGCTACGTCGCGTAGGTGAGTCTCTCCTCCCTAGATCCCGGTGAACTGGTAGGTTATTGACAACGATATAGCTACTTGTCTCGGGTAGCTGTGTAGCTGTGCTGGGTAGTGCAACTCACGAGCGAGCCTTAGCCGGTTGTGATCCAATCGTAAGGTTCATTTCTGCAAGATAGCTTCCAGGCATGTTTCTTTTTTCCCATCTCGGCTGGGGCTGCCATTGGGCCTTTAATAAACTCGCAGCAGCATGTACGACACCGTATCTTGCCGTACCCGAGCCCCCTACCGCACACAGATCTCATCATGACCCAAACACAGATCTAGATCTCGGGTCCAATCTACCTGCTCCAAGTGCCTGGTTACCGGAGAGCCGGGGACACTGAGCCGCCACGTAACCCAAGACAACCCGGTCTTATGATAAATAGTAATTAATTGCGCTTTCTTTTTCCTCCTGTCCCTCATGAGCTCTTCTATTTGTCTCTTGCGTGGTGAGATGTCTCCCCGTCCAATAGCCCCAGGCCTACTGGGCTCGGCACCCCCGGTCATTTGCATATGAAGCCTAGGGTTACATCAGTTTGAGAGATCTTGCGCCGCCATCTACACAGAGTTCCATCCGCAAGTCCACCCTCGCTCCAGGAGCCAACCAACCATTGCGCTACACGATCGCTTTCTCCGCCGGGGCTTTCATCAGCCTCCTGCAGAGTAAGCCAAACTGCTGGGTTAAGGTTGCACATTTGGCCCCCCTCCAAGTCACAGCCTGCGAAGAATTGAAGGGGAGGAGGGAGGGAGGTTTTCCAACTACGTCAAGTATTGAAAAGGGAAAAAAAAAAAGTAATATCTAAATAGTAGTTTGGCTCCGGTCGCTTTTATTTGCCACGGGAGGTCTGTCAGAAATGTTTACCCCTGGGATAAGTTTGTTTTCTTTTTTGTGAAACGCAAATTGGCGACGAGTCACATCCCTTACTCGATCGACTATCCTCTCCGTCGTTCCGAGGTCTTGTCCGGGGCCCGAGCCCTCATCCAACTCCTGGCCGCGTACTTATCACGCATTATATATCTCGGTCGCTGCCTCGCACGTCTCACAGCAGATATGCTCACACCGGTATTCTTGCCTGTCTATAATCATCACACAACTACAGCGGCCTACATGCGCATCAGCTCACCATCAGTTCGATCGACGAGTGGGGGTTTTCTTTGGCTAACCTTGATCGTTCCATTCCTTGCCGCACCAGCAACAGTTCCAATACCCGCCTCGTTCCTCGAACGGGCACTTTGCTAAGGGGCAGTTCACCTGTGCTCCGTACTCTGGAGGAGGCGGCCAGGGCACCGAATTGCGAGTGACTTTTTTGCACATTCTCCGTTCCCTGTGTGACTGTCGAGATGGTGCATCGGAACAGTAATGGATCCGAGTGACAACATGCTCACATCTAAGCGTATATGCGGTTTCAGTACACATGCCGCAGGAATCTCGAGATATTTCGTTGCTCGGAAAGGCAAAATATTATATATATAAGGAATCCAGGTTATGGGGATTGTCTTTATCTTTTCTGCTGCTTCCTTGATGTCGAGATAATGTCAGTTGTTTTTGGACTCGGCGTAGTGGGCAAAAACTATTTACTCCTCTGGTACTCGAGGGTTGATCCATTTGTGTAGAGATCTTCCTCAGTACTTATTCTCCTTGATGCCGCCACATATGTACTCGAAAACCTCTCCGTCAACAATTTCTGCCTCAACCAGAGCTGCGATTAGAAGTACAATTTTCACACCGCCGGTCAACCTTTAAGCTTAGAGATTCCGAATTATTGAACTACAAGCCGCCACGCGATCCAAGACCCCCTGGATCACATAGTGATCTCGCGCTATGGCGTCCCTCCCTCTTGTGTACAAATATTCGAGACTCCAGTGAAGGTGGCTACTGACAGTACTTCAGAATACAGGGTTATGAAGAAAAGGCAAGACCTCGAAGACATATTTTCCGCACGCAGCCGTCCGTACATGGATTAACTTAGGGGATATTTACTTGCTCTTTCGGAGTATTCGGAAGAAATACATGCAAGATCGATCGGCAAGCCACATTTTCCTCCTAAAGGAGGCATATGAATAGATAATGAGAATGGAAATGGGGGGAAGAGGAGCAATCTGGGCTAAAAGAGGCCAATTCCTTGATTTTTTATTATTTCTTCTTCTCTCTTTCCCCTTTCGAACACATGCTATCATAAGTGTCTAAGTCGGCTCTCGTGCCTCAGCTTGCTTCTCCAGACTTTCTGTGATACACAAAAAGCCATCTCTCTTGTGGCGGCATTGGAGCCGTGGTCGTATAGAGAGAGAAAGGAAAATTAAATCAAAAAGGGGGGTCTTGGAATTTTTAGGCCGTCACAAACTATTTTTGTTTTTTGTTTTAATTAATCTATTTTTTCGGCTGCTGAACTATCCAGCACGGTCCGAGTTGCTCTTTTTCACACTGACACTTTCTATCCCCTTATCCTCATTCCCGCCTAGGACGATCCCTCTACGCCTACTGGAGAAACACAACCTACGGAGGCAGTTCTACTCAGCCTCCTGCCCGGCGAAAGCGCCACCCGAAGCAAGTCTCCTCCCCATCTACCCTCTATTCCCATTTTTTTTCCATCCCCTGGAGGTCGGCCCGCTTTGTTTGTATGCTCACATTTCCTAGGCCTGGCTTGCTGCCTGACCCCCAAGAACTGAAGATGGCAGATACTTCTTTCCTGTTTGCGGTCCTGCTTGCCTGTCTCATTATTCTGTATCTCTTGCCATATATCATCTAATCTATCGTCTTTACGTACATACATACATATATTTTTGTCTCGCTCTTCCCGTCTTCCCGTCCTCCACATTCTAACTATCCCATCTTCTAGTCATCAACATACCACTTCACCTTCCCAGACCTCATGCAGTCCCCCATCACACACACACACACACATACACACACTACACCACACATACACTAGACTAGATCAGACCAGACCATTCTAGCCTAGCCTGACTCATCCTGGTAGTAGTAGTTTAGCTTTCTATTCCCACATGCCACAATACAACCAACTAACCCTTCTCATCCCTATTCCCATCCCCATCCCCATTCTTATTCCATCTTATCCCTACCCCTATCCTAACTACCCATCAGCTTGGCAGTCCTGGCACACGACATGATAACACAGGGTATCGGGGACCCTGCGCATGGGGTGCACGCACCAGCGGAACGTGTTGCCCCCGCGCCGGCACCGGCAGCACGTCCACCGCCCGCCCAGGTCCTGCAGCCGGCACTCCCCGGAGCTGCACTGCTGCGACATGAGGCAGCACCCCGCCTCCCCCGCCGCGCACGGCACGTTCGGGGACGCCGACGCCGGGTCGTAGGCTAGGACCGCGCAGGGGTTTGGCTGTTGGTCGGAGGTAGAGGACGAGGCGTGCGCGCAGTAGGTGTAGTGCATGGCGTATTCGACGGTGTGCGCGCAGGGGGGGATGTGGTGGTAGTGCACGTAGTAGTATGTGCACATGCTTGCTGCTGCTATCGTGGAAACAATGGGTTTATTATATAGATTAGGTAAGTATGAGTTTGAGGCGGTCTCTTTTAGGTATTAGTCGAATCGGTTGAAATGCCTTTCTTCCCTGAGCGAAACTGAAAAATAAGAAGACAAAATATAAGAAGAAACAAGATTTCCGGTAAGTGAATGTGTAACCTGGCGGCGAGATCCCCTGATATCGTCTTTGCATATATGAGTATGAGAGCTGAATGAGATTATGCAATAGTCTTTTTTCTTAGAAGAGGGAAACAATATGATGATTGGGAAGGGTAGAGGAATGCGAGAATGGATAGTAGCTAACTTGGTAATAGACCTAGAAGTCTCATCAAGAATATAGCTATGTATTATGTGTGAAGAGTCATAACCATACGTCTCTCCAACTACAAATAAGCCCTAAAGAGGGGGCAGGCTATTGGTATGATGTCCTCAGGAAAGAAGAACGAGAGTTAATTATTCATGGTGAAAAGAATGTGTCTGGAGCAGAAAAAAGAAGGACATTTCCCACACCGGAGAGCGCAGCGCTTATATAGTTGTTGGAGTCGTTAATATATACCCTTATTAACGGCCCCGTCTGTCTACATGATATCGTTGCGGGTTAAGTGATAGAGACGACGGAGATCGTCGACTCACGGTGTACTCATTTCGGTATTGAGACGGACGCCTCAAAAAAGCGCCTCTTTGCCCCCTTCTTCCGCCCATCCGGTTAAATAGTGGCATAGAACAATCCGAATAATTTCATTTCCTGATCTTCGGGGGATACGTTAGATTCATTTCTTGCAATACAAGTTCACTCTATCTTGGGCAGAAAATAGAATCAACATTGAACATTAAAAAAATTATTTATTCTGTAAAAAATATCCACCTCTAAACCCATCTCGAGATATTCTCCTTTTTCCCCTACCGCTTCCTTCGCTCAATAGAAATAGAATCAGTAATAATAATAATAATTATAACAATGATCGACTCTCTTAGCCAGCCGCCCTGTCTAACGCTGAATCGGGCAGACCTGCCTTCTAATAGATTAATCTTGCCGGCGCCTCATTCCTATTTATTACTTTACCTTGTATATTCAATCTGTCTGACCGACACGTGGGTAAGGTACTCTTTCCCTTCCCCTTTTGTATGTTCATCGAGATCTTGATCAAACATGATAGTGCCTGGTTTTCTTTTCTATCAGAGGAAATCACAGCCGGAGCGTTAGGTTACCCTCTCTTCCCCTCTTCTTTAAGCTTCTGCTCAACGAATGGAAGACACGTATGTAGGACAGGAAGTTTGAGACATCGGAAGATTTTCCCTCTCTTCCTCGTTGATGAAGGGACACACAACTGCCCGCCTCGTCATTTCATCCCATCTACCTCATCGAATAAGGGGAAAAGGAAAGAAAGAAAAAGGGTCTCGGTGCCGATCCTTGGCGTTTCCCCTAACCGTTTGTCCGTTTTATTTAATTAATTGACAAAGAAAAGAATAACTGTCAGGTACGTTGCATTGAAATCTATCTTTAGGGTTGTGGTTTTGGTCCCCGGTTGGGCATCGATTCTCCTCCTCAGCTCTCTCGGCTCTAGGGCAACTAGTTCAAAAGTAGCTGAAGTGAGAATATTTAGGGGCTTGATTAATCTATGCTATCTGTGACCCAAGGTCACCTCTAAGACATTGTAGTATGAGCGAGGGACCACAGTGGAAGGAAGAGGGAAAAGATACTTTGTTACTACACCGAGGGTAAAGTCATAGATAGTATAGTCTACCTATGGCCGCGAGATGGTTGGGGTTAGAAATAAAACAAAATAACACGAGCTGAGCACTACGCAGGAAGTAGTTACAACGGTGACGACGCCTCTGACAATGATAGGTGGTCTCCTGTGTTACTGTCTTGCTTCACGTACATAGACGCTTAGGTAGCAAGATATGTAGTGAAGCGGACACGCGTTCATGACGAGCGAGGTTTCTCCCCTTTTACGTTTGTTTTGGGGTTGCGTGGCGGAGGCCATGCCAGCGTCCATCATACATAGCCTACGTCTAACTTGAGCGACGTTACCTGTCTCTCTTCTCCCCCCTCTCGCTCGCTCCCTATCCCTCTACGAATCACCCCATTTTGATATTTCTCTTACAGCCCAGACGGAGGAATTAACCTCAACACCGACCCCCTTTCATGATAACACTCTACCCCTTATATTTTACGTAGCGGATATATGTAACCTAGTTGTGTCTAGATTACTCCCCCCTAACACGTAAATGAAAAAAAAGGAAAGAAATGGTATATATACACACACGGGAGAGTGCCGAATAATCACTCCATAAATATAGTCCAGAGTTTGATTTCTCCAAATAAATAAACAAGAATGATATTCAGGATCAATTCAGGGCGGTAGCCAAGACCAAGGCCATGAGGCGAAAGAAATCAGAATCAACACAAGTATCCCAGGCAAGTACATGATATGCGTGGTTCGGACGCATGTCTCACGGGAAGGGCATGTTTTCTACTGCGAGGACCCGGGACCTCAAAACAAAAAATTCGAAAATCAGGAGAGTATGACCCGGGTACCTGTATGGTGTTTTGCCTCCCTCTCTCTCGTAACTTGTCATCGTTTCTTTCCCTTATTCTGGTGGTAACACCCTAATCTATCTGAAATCCAACTAGGCTTTCATACAATCGATCGATCTGAGGTTATGTATGGTCTACTTTCTCCTCGTACTGTTACGATGGAATGAGTAGGTTGTTGTTGTTCCTGTGGCGATTATGCCACACCCATATTGTCTTATCTGAGACTTTCTTCTTTTAACTCCTCCCACTATCCTTCCTTTTTTTCTATTTTCTTTTCTATAGCTCTCCTATATACAGAGTAATGCTTTTCTTTTGTTTCTGAATTGACATCATGTGACTGCTAATAAATTTAGATAGATAGACAAAAATACCGAGCCATATTGTAAGAGAAGACCCTGGAAGAAGCTTGAAACCCCGTGAGGGAAGATTGTCTGCTAGCGTGCGTTGGTGGTAGCTCAAGCCGGCTGCCTATCTCATCAGATGTTAAACAGTACTAGTATCGAAATCTGCTTTACACAAAGATCTTGTTACCTCTATCTACGAGACATGCTCCGTGTATCAACTGGTATTACACCAACAGCGTTAAGAGATAATATAGCTAACAATTTATTCTATCCCCCTTTTTTGAACTTTCCCTTTTCATCATTTCTTCCCCCCACTACTTCTCCAATACAAGGTCCACTTAGATGTTTTTATGCTTCTTCGACTTACTGTGCGTATCAAAATTATCTTAAATCGAAGTCACTTTATATTATAGCAATTATTACCGTTGAGTATAAAGTGACCGGGCAGATATGCGGTCTGGGAGTATTATATATAACAGTCTCTGGCCATCTTGGCAAACTAACGTCTAGGTACCCTAAGAAGGCTTTGTTTGCGTGGTATGTAGGTGGGATATTGTGCAAATGCTGTGGAACGGGTTCGTTGCGAGTTGATGATCGCGTGCAACGTGGCGGTCCAGTAGGTAGACACGCTGAAATACCAAGGCTTTCATTCTTTTTTTTTTTTATGCCATCTTGTTTTTCTTTTCTCTTTTTCCTCTTTCGGTTTTCATTTCTACTTCCTTTCCATTGGATCCGTTGGTCATTGCTTTTCGATGGTGTAGGACCCCAATGTGCGTGTATGCTCAAACACACTGCTATATTAAGCATCTTGTTCTATTCTTCCCCAACCCCCCTTATTCATACACCGTGAATAGCCAATTCGTTCCTGGAAATTGGATGACCCCCCTAACTCGCGTCTCGGCTCGATCCGGAGTTGGTAGACATAAAACCCCCACTCCTAGGTTATTTCGACTTCAACTTCCGAGAGAGCCGGAAATATGAATCTGGTTTGGGCCTATGCAAGGGGAACTTCTATCTTTCAATTTATGATGCCTTGCTGGATACACCTTACTAGCTATAGGTGTCGCTCCTGGCGTAACTTGTATAATTTGCAAGGTTCCTATATAGGTGACGTTAGTACTATGCAAGAGTAATAGTAATCCTGCATACTTACCTACCTATATACCCAATGTATATTTCTTTTGCTTTACGAACTTTGGGCTACTGATAAATGCCCCTTGACGTAGAGTGTAGCACAATACTATACTGGGTGACGTACCTATACTATATTTTATGCATTGATTGATCAATTGTAACTGTTCTCTATAGGCTAAGCTTAGTAGTTTAAAGATATGTACTACCATCTTCCATCTTATCTTCGATGGGCGTTTATACTACCTAGTAACCTACATGTACTAAACCAACTCAAGTTAGATCTGATAGCTTCAAGGTTCTATATAGATTGAAATAGGTTAATTCCGAAATATGACATAACATATTGCATGTCTATACTTATGTATTCAGTATACAATGAGTACCTAGGTATGTACATAATAATATTTATGCATTTAGCAACCCCACCGACCCCGCGATATATGCAGAGTTAGATGAAGTGCCCCGCTATGCAACAGTGACGACAGCCTCTACTACTATAACCAATGCTGCAACCAATACCAATTTCACTCCCATTACAACACTAACACCAACACATACGCGTACACCTACTTTGTTTCCCTAAGTTTTAACCACGAGTTCCCGAGATAGAGAAGCAAAGAAATCTATCCATTTGCTCTGAGGCATACAACCTAGGGTTAGGTTCATTGATATCAGAAATATATATGTTGATCTTTGAGATCCTTGAGATCCTTAATCCTACCTAATCCCTCAAACTACATTGCCCAACTTATTCTATATCTTGATATACCCCCCCGATTTATCATGGAACACGAAACCAAGATTCGTGAGCTTCTTCCCTTCTACGGTCCCTCGACGACGAATTCCAAAGAACTTCAGTCACTGATCGCTGTCTATTCCCTGGCAGCCCCCTACTCGACAAGTGACAAGACCTCCTTCGCCTATGTATCAGCTCGGGATCGATGGCCCATCATCATTGTTAGTTAAATAAGCTATACCTCTCTCATTGTATTCCCAACAACACTCTGCTAATAGAATACACCTTACCACTTGAGGATAGACCAGTGCCATCGACGATACGTATCGATCCGTGTCCCAATGCGATAGCGATGCTGCACGAGAAGAGGGAAAGAAGATTGTGGAGGAACTGGCACGGTTGAAATACGAACTCCAGCACGACCGTCAGTTGACGTATGCTCTTCTCTACCTATTACCCTCCGGGGTTCTCAAGGTCAAGACCATGGCCCTGCTGACCGAACACAACATAGACCCATACGCGATGACGGTAGCCCCGACATAGCATTATACAACCAGGAGCTGGAGCTGCTGGGCACGCCGACCTGGTTCAACGTGCCGTGGCTCTACAGTGAGTGCTATCTCTACCGGCGCATCAACACCTCCTTCAGCCTCTCCACGCACTGGAAGGACTACGACGTCTTCGCCCGCCAGAAGATCAACACCTTCCGGTCGTCCCGGCCCGCCGTGCTCGAGCTGGCGGCGCGGTACAAGGAGATCGTGCAGCAGCTGGGGGCCGACCAGGGCAAGCAGATCGACGCCGAGCGCGAGGAGGCGCAGAAGATCCTGTTCTACGAGATGTGCGAGATCTGCCTCTGGGGCAACGCCACCGACCTGTCCCTGCTGACGAGCCTCACCTACGAGGACATCCAGAAGCTGCAGGGGTCCGAGGCACGCAAGGCCTCGGAGAAGAACATCTTGATCAACGACCTGGACAAGGCGTACGCCGTGCTGAAGAAGGCCAAGGACGCGGGCCAGGAGGACCGCCGCGTCGACATCGTGTTGGACAACGCGGGTTTCGAGCTCTACGTGGACCTCATCCTCGCCGGCTACCTGCTCGCGTCGGGCCTCGCCACGCTCGTAGTCCTGCACCCCAAGTCGCTGCCCTGGTTCGTCTCGGACGTGCTGCCGAGCGACTTCGCGACCCTGCTCAACGCGCTCTCACACCCGCAGCCCTTCTACGAGAACCCCTCGGAGGACGAGAAGCTGCAGGGCACGACCCCTCCCCCTCTCTCCCTGAAGGAGGTCTCAGAGCTCACCTTCCTGTTCGAGGACTGGGGCTGCCTGCACGCCGAGGGCCAGCTCATCCTCCGGTCGAACCCCTTCTGGACGCATCCAGGCAGCTTCTGGCGCCTGCCGACCGCCGACGCGGAGCTTTTCGACGACCTCAAGTCCAGCGAGCTGGTCGTTTTCAAGGGCGATCTGAACTACCGGAAACTGACCGGTGATGTAAGTTCTAATTCCCCTCCTTCTTTTCCCCTTTCTTCTTCCCCCTTTTCCCTTCTCTCCTTCACACATATATATATATATATATATAATGATAAGTAAAAACAAAAGCTAATCATACATTATTACCAAGGCCGCATGGGACCCCACCACCCCCTTCACCGAAGCCATCGGGCCCCTCGGCCCCGGCTCGGGCGTCAACGTGCTCGCCCTGCGTACCTGCAAGGCCGATGTGGTCGTCGGCCTGCAGCCGGGAGAGGACAAGAAGCTCCGCGCTACGACCGAGGACGGGGGCGGCGATAGCGGCGCCCGGAAGTGGGCCTGGAGCGGGAAGTGGGCTGTGGTTTCGTTCTCGGGTGGTAAAGAAAGGAAGTAAATGAAGGGAGAGAAGAGGAATGGGAAGATAAGGTGGATGGATGGATAGGTTGGTTGGCAAGGGGGTAAGGGGGTAAGGTGAGGTGAGGTAAATACTAGTGAGTTGGGTAGATAAACGTACGTGTGGTTGATTTATCGGTATGGTATGATGGTCACAAGGACGACGTACGTATGTTTTACACGAGATACATGAAACGAAATACAGTAGATCTATTCACTACCATGTAAGAGGAAGGGCTCTCGAATAATCTGATTTTGCCTTTTCGAAGTTCTATCATTCGTAATCGTTCCACGAAGGAGTATTGATATAAGATTTACTTTAATACGTAGGTATATATATATATATATAGGACAATAACCGAGGTGTAATTAAATATCTGGTCAGATGTTAAGGCTAGGAAGTAAAATAAGTAAATATGCGATATAAACAGACGCACATACACGCATGCATACGGGAAGAAAGATCATGCATAGGTTACTATATTTTGATAAATTAGAAAATAAAGCAATTAGAACTATACTAGGCGAGTCGAGTATGGATGTACCACGTAGACTGTAGAATAATAGTAACAAGATAAGGTAAGGTAAGGTAACCTAAGCCGAGGAAAAAGAAAAGGAAAAGGAAAGACAAAACAAAAAAGCTATGGGGTATCACAATCCTCAATGACAGCACTTCTCTCTCCTCCTGACTTCGTCATCACGCGCCGTCATCGCACAAAATACATTCTTCATTCTTTTCTTATTTTTCTTGTCCATCTCTCGCTCTCGGGTCTCCCCACTGCCTGTTTATCATCATCCAATTTTCTCCCTTCCCGTTTCCTTCGAAAAAAAAAAAGGAAAACCTGCCCACCTCCCCCGAAGTATGAGAAAGCCTCGAACTTCTCAATGTATCTATCCGGTTTTCCAGTCATATCCTCTCCTCCCTTCTCCTTTTCTTCCTTCCTTTCCCCCCGATAGCAAGCAACAGAGTAGTAATTATCCCATCCCATCCCAATTCCCATTCCCATTTCACTCCATTGCTATCGCATATCCTGCCATAGGATGAAGAGGATGAGCCAGCTCATCCAAACCCAGTAGCCTAGTTAAACCCCTACGCCCAAACCTAAATAATTGAAATTCTGCCAAACGCGCCCTCAAAAAAGTTGGGAATATTCTTTTAGTTTTCTTTCCCTTTTTTTCTTCTTTGTTGCTTGCTCCCTTTTTCGTCAAGCTTAAAACTTATAAGTAGAGACATCTCTAATGGGGCATAACCTAGTGCACTAGCATTATGATGCCCGCAACCTCAACAGCGATCTACTCCTCGACCTCAGCCTCCTCGACTTTGATACCGGCCCCGGAGCCGTGACGATCGCCATTTGCCTTGCGCTGTTCAAAAACAACTACATTGCCGCTCTTTCTCTCGCGCTCATCCTCTCTGCCAGAGAAGCTTGGCATGCGCTTCATCAGCGCACCTGCGTCGCCACGCACGCCCGCAGGCAGGGAGCGGTACGTGGCGCGGGCGGCGTAGAAGACAGCGAGGCCCCAGGCCCAGGCCAGCAGGGCGAGCCCGGAAGTGACGAGCAAGGCAGGGAAAAGGAACAGGGCTGCGACGCCGGCCCAGAACAGGGTGAAGCAGAAGAGCAAGGCGGCGGCGGCGGAGAGGACGAAGCCCGAGAAGAAGAGCAGCGGCAGTAGGGAGAAGAGCGCTTGGGTTAGGAGGAAGGACTGGCGGGGTTGTCAGTTGGGGAATAAAGGGGAAACAGAGAAGCGGGCTAACGTACGGAGAGGATGGGCCGCGCCGAAGCAAAGGCGTAAACCGAGTCGTAGGCTCTCTGGCGGGCGGGCGGGCTCATGACCCGGTCTACCTGGCGTTGTCCGTAGGCGACCATATCCTGGGCTCTAGCCCTGGCCTTAGCGGACATATCGCTCGGCGGTACCATTTTTTGCCCCTTTCCTTTTTTCTTCTTGTTTTTATTTTATTTATGTTCCTTTCCCCTCCGGTATCCCGCTTTCTGACTTCCGAAGATCGTGATTGCTAACAAGCCCGGTTTCACCTTTCTCGGGCACGGAGGGTGAGTAAACGAAAAGAAGATAAGTTCTTCGGAGGCTTTTTTGGTCACGGGTTAGGCTTAGTGCGATTCGATGACGAAGAAGACTTCGGGAATGTGTTTTTCTAGTTAGAATGGACTAAACGAAATAAAGCAGGGTTATGGGTGAAGCTCTCGCGTTGGGCTGGATGGCTGGTAGCGAAGGGAGCAATAGGTGTGGTGGGTGATAGGTGTAAAGGTGCGTGGTGATGTAGGTGGACAGGTGGTAGGGGTCATCCGAGTTATATAAAGATCGATCGATCGATGGGAGCATCGATGGGAGGATCGAGATGGGAAGCTACCTATGTAAGGTAGGTAGAAAAGGTCGTAGTGCCTGCTTATGTAGAAGAGAAGAAGCACCTACATGGAAAGCACGATTTAACGTTGGACGCGTGGGAGAAGGTCACAGCGCCATTCTCATTCGTGATTTAATTAAATGGGATATTTTGGGGGGGAAGGATGCATGGCATGGAGATAGCGGGGGGAGCCAAAAGGTTTTGGCTTTTAGGCTCCCCTGCATGGACAGGGTCCTGGGGGAGGGAAGGTGAGGGATACGATGACCAGGGGGTCAAATTTTCTGGCCAGGGGGTCAAAAAGCTTAGACCATCACTTTTTGGCCAGGGGGTCTGATTTTTTGACCC